>CAUYQG010211636.1:0-14198 GCA_963574415.1 Tarsius wallacei | reverse complement strand
GTTTTGTTGTTGTTGTTGTTTTGAATTAGGTTTTCTCTCGCTCACCCCAGCCTCGAACCCCTGGGCTCAAGCAATCCCCATGCCTCAGCCTCCCAAGTAGCTGGGACCACAGGTGTGCACCACCATGCCTGTCTAATGTTTTGATTTGTTTTATTTTATTTTAAAGATGTGGCGTACAATTCAGGATTAGGTATACAAGTGGTCATCGTACAGGTAAAGTTTGGGCCTCCCGTTGGTCCCCACTTTGCCTGATTTGAGATCAGGTACCCTTATTGATGTTGTGTCCCCCCCAACCCAATTTTTTCTTTTTGTTTTTTTTGTAGAGATGAGGACTTGCTGTGTTGTCCAGGCTGGTCATGAACTCCTGGGTTCAAGCGATCCTCTTGCCTCGGACTTCCAAAGTGCTGGGATTACAGGCGTGAGCCACCATGACTAGCCAGAGCAATTTTTTGAAAAAGTGATTGTATCACCCCCACCCTGCTTCAAACACTTCAGTGGCTCAGGCAAAGAGAAAACCCATGTCAGGGCCTGGCCTCAGGCTCCTGCCCGCCAGCCTCTCTAGCTTCACTTCTCCCCCAGCCTCTCACTCTGCACCTGCCTCGTGATCTTTCTGACAGTTCCTGGAAGACCCCGGGCTTGCTTCTGTGCCTAGGTCTTTGCAGTTGCTGTTCCCTCTGTCTGGAATGCTCTTCCCGGGCTGCTTTTGCCTGACTGTTTTCGGCTCAACACTTCCCAGACCACCCTGTCTGCAGACCCGTTCACCCTCTCCCGCCCCTAGTGTATTACAGCCCCTAGTTCACGTGTTCACTTGTTCATTCTGCCTCCCTGACTTGAATAGAAGCTCCATGAGGGTCGCGGGTGCTGGGTCAGCTTTGATCCCACTGAGGGGAATGGGTGTGCCTTATCTAGGCGCGTGCAAATGGGGCAGATGCTCTCAGCTCAAGGCCTTGCTGCGTCGGTAGGTGGAGTGGCCGCCCTCACCATGCCACATTGTGCTTGCATTATAACATCTATCCAGGGGACTGGGGTGTAGACTGACCAAGCCTGAGTCCCAAAGCCTTAGGGACTAAGGAAAGTCCCAGCTGGGCTCAGGTGGAAGAAGCAGGAGATGGGGGTCCCTGGGGGGTCATGGGGTGGATGGGGACTTGTCTGAGGGGAGAAGGGGGGATATGTTCCTCTGCAGTCCCCAGTGAAGCTTGTCTGTCCCACCCCTGCTGTGAGGGCAGGGCTGCCCCTGGCCCATGAACTAGAGGGCAGGGCCCTGGGTGGATGGGGGTCCTGGCTTTGGCCTTGCTCATTCTCCCGATCCAAATATTCTGGAGTCTTGGCAGGTGGCTGGGACCCTGACTTGCTTCTTCAGGGGTGGCATGGCTGCCCTGGGCTGTCCACATTCTTCCTGGGTTCTTGTACCAGAGCCTTTCCCAAACTTTAGGCATTTGGGGACAACCTGGGGACATCTGTCTCACCACCTCTTCCACCACCACCCCCACACACCTCAAGCCACTTAACACATAAGCACTTAACATCTTTTTGTTTTTTACTGACTGGCTTTAGTTATAGAAAGCACTTAACATTTTTTAAATGCATGTATTTATTTTTTAGAGCTAAATAAATACATGGGTCTCACTGTGTTGCCCATGCTGGCCTCAAATTCCCAGGCTCAAGTGATCCTCCTGCCTCAGTCTCCAAGTAACTGGGACTTCTGGTGTGTGCCCCTGCACCTGGCTTTTCAGTTAGGAGATGACCACACGAACCCAGGCAGCAGATGAAGGGGCTCAACCGACGGGGGCTGCAGTGGAGAAAGGAAGTGTGGTGAGAGCCTGGACATGAAGGCAGCCCTAAAAGGATCAGATGTGGAGTGTGGGCAAAAGAGAGGTGTCCAGACTGCCCCAAGGTCTCTGGCCTGAACATTTTCTTTAAATCATCTCTGTTATCTTTTACTGCTGTGAATTTGTTTAGAAAGAAAACTTTGCATCTCTTCCGGAACTGGAAAGTCTGTGCCCCTTGCCATGAGTAGAAGGCATCACAAACATCTTCAGTGCCACTGAAGAAATTCCAGCAGTGTTGCTGGGGCCCAGCGTGGTGTGGCTGGGGTTGACTTGCTTTCTCTTCGAGTGTTAGAGGACGTTAAACACATGGTGGCATCAACATGGGACTTTCTTTTGACGTACCTAGAAGAGCTGGAAGAGGACTTGTTGGGCTAACGTTTTCACTTATCTTAGGGGTGTCCCTTTACCACCCAAAATCATCCCTATACTTTTGGAAGCTCTGGTCCCGGGACTGAGGGTGTGAAGAGTTAGTGAGGTCGGGTGGGAGACATCAGAATTCCTAGTTCCGATGGTGCCCGTGACACAGATTTTCTTTCCATTAAACGAGTGGCCTGGTACCAGGATGGAGCCGGAGACTGTGGTTTCAGATCCTGGGCGGAGTCTCCCAGGTGCCAACAGCTACAGCCCCAGTCTGAATTCCCCAGACGCCCGATGAGGCAAGTACTACCATCATCCTTGCTTGCAGGGAAACTGAGGCCCGGAGAGAGGGGAGGTGGCTTGCCCAAGGTAGCACAGCTGGTAAGTGAGGTCCAAGCTCTGATCTGGCTGGGGTCCAAGTCTCCGTCTGAGCTGGTGTGCTGCCTGTGGGCAGTGATGCTGTTGATACTCTGTGTCTGGGGACACCACACAGTGTCCCTTTGCTTCTCTGAGCCTTCTGGTCTCCTCTGTTGGCTCCTCCTGGCCCATCCCAGTCCTGGCATCCCTGGGCCTCAGTTCCGGGACCTCCTCGCCCTTTTTCCACACTGGCTCCCTCAATGATCTCATCTGGTCTCATGACTGAGAATACCACCCACACGCTGATGACTTCCTGCCTGGGCTGCTTGCTTGACATGCCCCCGACAGAACTTGGGATTTTCCAGGCCCCAGACCTCGGCTTGCATAGTCTTCCTTAGATCGAGGAATGGCAAGCCCATTTTTCTGGTTGTTCAGGCCAGGGACCTTGGGGCAGCCTGGACGCCTCTCTTTTTCCTGCACTCCACATCTAGTTCTCTTAGGGCTGCGTTGTCCAGGCTCTCACCACACTTCCTCTCTTCATGGTTGCCCCAGTGGGCTGAGCCCCTTCATCTGCTGCCTGGGTTCGTGCGGTCATCTCCATTCTTACTCTGTTTCAGTCTTCTACAGGGGCCAGCAAGATCCCTTTAAAATGCATGTCCTGCTGCATCATTCCTCTGCTCGGGGGTGGCCTCGAGTCTCACGTCTCCGGGCCCTCTGCCCCTTATTTGGCCTCCTCTCCTTCCAGCATCCCCCTTGCTCTTTCTATTTCAGCCACACTGGCCTCCTTGCTGTTGTTTGAACACACCAAGCACATTCCTGTCTCAGGACCTTTGCACTGGCCGTTTACTTCCCTTTTCTTACGTCTCCACATAGTTCTTCCCTAACTTCCATCACTTCCTTCCAGCCTCTGTTCTGCTGCCTTCCCTGGTCCCTGAATTACTTCTCTCAGCAGCACTAACTACCACTTGACAGATTATATTCTTTTTTGCTCTGACAGATTATATTCTTACCTATTTGTTTATTTACTCTTTATTTCCCTGGATTAGAATGCAAGGCCGGTGAGGGTGGGGACTTGACTTTTGGTTAACAGCCGTGTTTCCAGTGCCTGGGCACATCGCGAGTGCTCAGTCAATACTTCTGGAAGGAATGGCATGAACACAGTGCTTCCGAGAGCCTGGGCTTCTTGTTCACCTGGCTGCCTTTTCTCACTCCTTCCAGAATCTGTTCTTGCATGTAACAATCCTGAGTTTTTTATTATATGAGTTCATTTGCCTGGTGACACGCACTGAGCACCTACTCTGTGCAGGAATATTTCTGTCTATGGATGTGGTGGTGAATGGGGCTGACAGTGCCGCACTCTTTTGGAGTCTGTTCTTAAAATTTTTTTGTAGAGACAGGGTCTTGCTATGTTGCCCAGGCTGGTCTTGAACTCCTGGCCTCAAGTAATCTTCCTGCTTTGGCCTCCCAAAGTGCTGGGATTACAAGCATGAGCCACCATGTCTGGTCTGGAGTCTGTTATTGTTATAGGGGACAGACTGATTGCGAAGCGCTGTCAGGATGAGGCTCACGGAGCTTATATGAGAGTGCCTCACCCAGCACACATGCAAAATCTATTATTAGCCGTGCATATGTTTGAAGACTACAGCAAAGAAGTCACAATGAGCCCCAAAATCAGGGGCTGGGAGAGTCTTCATGGGCTACTGAGGCCAGTGCCCTGCCTCTGAGGCAGAATGATCCGCAGGCTTCTCCAGCTAGAGAGGTGTTTTTCTAATCTCCCACTTTCTGGAAAGCCTGTTTTCTTGGCATGAAGGTGGAGCGTCAGACCCTGCCGCTGTCCTTTGCAAACCACTCGGCTCCCAAGCCAGCCTTCTGCACGCCTGTTTTCCTCATGGCCTGGTGAATGGCCTGCAATTCAGGAATTTGCTTCTGGGATGCCACTTCTACTCGGAACTCCTGGGTCCAAACCCTTTGGTCCCACTCTAGCTGACCTGTCTCAGAGACCAGCAGCTTCCTGCTTGGAGGTGGAGGCCCCCTTGACGCCTGGGCCAGAAGGAACTGGTGAGAATGAGTGAGACTTGGGGCACATTTGTCCCCTTTCCTCCCATGCTCTGCCCCACATAACCTTCACTCTCCTCCCTAGTCCAGCCTCCAGTTCCCCCCACCAGAGGGAAGGAAGCTGGACACAGGTCTCCAAAGCCCAGTTTCTCTGGGTCAGAATATGAGAACTGGTCAACCTGGAGCATTTTTATCTCCCCTAGCCCCCTACATATGCCTATTTATGGAAATGAACTTTTTTTTTTTTTTCAGACAGGTCTTGCTATGTTGCCCAGGCTGGTCTCCAACTCCTGGCCTCAAGTGATTCTCCCACCTGAGCCTAGCAAAGCGCTGGGATTACAGGCATGAAGCATTGCCAAGTGGGCTTTTAAAAGGCTATGGTTGGCTTAGTGGTTTGCACCAGGTCTTCCTGCTGCCCCAGGGGCTGGGCGAAGGGGGTCCTGCCTAGCGCCGAGGCAAGGGTTGCAGGCTGGGGGTGGAGGGAGGGGCATAGGGAACAGTGGTGTCAGAGTGGGATGCTGCCAGGGCAGGAGGGCAGGGAAGTGTGTGTGTGTGTGTGTGCGTGTGTGTGTGTGTGTGTGTGTGTGTGTGTGTGCGTGTATGGAAGCAGGGGCCTGAATGGGGATGGTGCTCAGCCTTGGAAGGTTCCAGAGGGTGTCTGGCAGCTTCAGGGGTGCTGCAGCGAGGGAGCCTGACAGAGAGCACCAAGGGTGGGGTGGGGGTGGGTGGGGGCTCAGCCTCTTCCTCTCCCTGCTGGAATTTCTGGGTCTCTGTGGTCCATAACCTCTCCTGTCTTCCGTGCCTCACCTTCCTTCTCCTCCTCCCCTTTCTCCTCCAGTTCTTGGCTGCCTTCTGTGTGGCCCTGTCTTCCCCTCCCCCTCCTCCTCTCCCATCAATTTCTCCCCCTTTTCCTCCTCCCCCGCCTTTTTTCACCCTCCCTCACCCAACTAAGCATCGTTCTGTCCCAGTGATCCATCTTCCCTTCCATCTCTGTCCTTCCTCCTCCTCAGAGGAGGCTGTGATCACAGAAATATCTGCAAGGGGGAGGAGGGGGCTGAGCCCAGGAGAGGCTGGCAGAGGCAGTGCTGAACGAGGCCGGCTTGGCTGCTGCTCGAGCCAGGCGGCCTGGTAAGCCGGGACTGGGGCAGGAGCTTGGGGGTCTGGCTGGTCGGGGCTCAAGACCTGCCTCTTTTCCAGCCTCATTCCGGCTGGATGACCTTGGACAAGGCGTTTCACTTGCCTGTGTCCCAGGGCTAACGATATCGATCACATGAGGCTGTGTGAAGAGTCGATGAGATAATATACGTTAATTACCTGGCGCATAGTAGGTGCTGAACAAATGTTCACTGCTCTTCTGTTGGTGGTAACGCATATGGATCTGGGGAGTTCACCCCTTCAAGGCTTTCTGGGGGTAAAAATCATCCCCGCTGCCACCCGCATCATCGTCATGATTGTCAAATAGCAGAGGCGGACACTAATAACAATATACAACGACGATAGCTGACACTTACGTGGTACTTACAAGGTACCAGGCAAGGTTCTAGCTTTCTGTATATTATCTTATTTAATCCTTATGACAGTCCTAAGAGGTAGATGTCATTATGATGCCATCTTGCAGAAGAGGAAGCGGAGGCACAGAGAGGTGAAGAAACTTGCTTATGGCCACTGAGCGAGTTTGTAATGGAGCCAGGATTTGAACAATCTCCAGAGTCTGTCTTGTAACCCTCACATTATGGATATATGACACGAAAAATTTAAATTACACAAGGGAATACATAAGTACACATTAGCAGTAAAAATTCAACCATAGAGATGAAGTAAAAGACCCCAAATTCCATCTAACCACCTTCCACTCCAGAAACATTCTTATCGGTTTAGGGTATGTTCTTTTTTCCTCTTCTTTTTCTGTATGTTGACGTGTTTAGGTCTAGGTACCTAAAGAAATGTAGTGTTTTTGTTTTTTAGAGTTGGAGTCTCACTCTGCCACCCAGGCTGGAGTGCAGTGGCATGCCCACAGCCACTGCTGCCTCAACCTGCTGGGCTCAGGCGATCCTTCCGCCTCAGCCTTCCAAGTAGCTGGAACTACAGGCGTGCGCCACCATACCCAGCTAATTTTTTGATTTATTGTAGAGATGAGGTCGCGCCATGTTGCCCAGGCTGGTCTCGAACCCCTGGTCTCAAGCAGTCCTCTCGCCTCCACCTCCCAAAGTGCTGGGATTACAAGCTTGAGCCACCACACCTGGCCTTTTGTGTGTGTGTGTTTTTTCTTGCTGTATCGATTACTTAGTAGCCTGCTGTATAACCTGGTACTCATGCAGACCTTCCCATCTGATCGGTTCATCCTTTGAAAACATCCATGTGTATTTGGCATGGGAATGCACTGTGGTTTATTTCACTCTCTCTTGATGGACATTTAGGCTGTTTCCAATTTTTTTCTAGCATGACTAGTGCTGTCGGATGTGTTCTTATATACGTCCGGTGTACAGACATGTGTGCAGGTGTTGGTTGGATGTAAGAATCTGTACGTGGGGTTGCTGGCTGGCAGGGCACTGCCCTATTGCCCGCCAGGTCACTGCCCTCTGACAGTGACACATGCATATGCTTGTAGAAGGGACATACAAGCCACAGGATGTACCCACGAGGGCCTGTGAGATGGACACAGCTGGATTCCAGGGTGTGGGCTGGTGGTTGCCATTGGCTTCTGCTACACGAGGGCCTCTGGGTGACAGTGGTGGTGTTCCCAGGCTCACTCTGACTGTGGCCCATGGATGCCACCCCCAAGTGTAGATGCAGCATGGTGAAGTGGGAAGAGTGAAGTTTCTGGGGCCAGAAATGACCGATCCCTTGACTCAACTTGTATCTGCTGTGTGACCCCTGGCAAGTCATTGTGTCTCTGAGCATCAGCTGTCTCATCTGCAAAATGGGGATACGAATGCCTGCCTCTCATAAAGATTGAGTGACTTAATGAATATCAAATGCTGGTGTGTAGTACGAGCTCAAGTGTGGATGTGGATACAGATTAGGGGTCACTCAGGCTCTGGCTTGAGGCCTCGTGCTGGCCCAATGCCACCTTGTGAAGGTCCCCTCCCCTCTCTGGGCCTCAGTTTCCTTCTTTCTTCCCTCTTGCCTGTGTTCTTGGGTCAATTTTGGGGGGGAGAAGAGGAGAAAGACAAACCCAGGGCTGTTCCCAGGGAGGCTAGAGAAGGGATCTCATCTCATCTTCACCCGTCTCTGGAGCTCCCTCCATGATGATTGCCCTGAGATATCCTCCCCCGTGCCTCAGCTTCTCCCCATCTCCTAGAGCTCTGACAAGATCAGGGCTGCCTCCTGTCCCCTCCCCTCCCCAGGGGTCAGAGGGGTGCTTGGGTGACTGGGACTTTCTGGAGACAGTGCCACCTCCCTCCCCATGTTGTCTGCCCCCATTGATGGCAGCAATTTGAAGGTGTGGCAGGACTAAGGAGATTCTTTTGGGGCAGTGGAGGCCTCTTCCAGCAGGCTGATCTCAGAATAATGGTGGGGACTCAGAAGCCAGAGTTCACTCTGGAGGAGAGAAAACTAAGCGAGGAAAGAGCAGAGTGGGCTTTCTTTCTCTCCCTTGCTGACTTGGGGCCAGATTTCAGAGCAGACTCGTGTATGGTGCGATGGAGGGAGAGGAGAGCGTCCTCTGGTCTGAGTCTGAGCTGCAGTGTGGTGAGTCAGAGCATTTGTCCTGTTGTTTGTGCTTCCTTGGGGAGGCCAGAGTGGCAGAGGAAGGACAGAGCCTCAGAGGGTGCTCAAAATCACCCCAGCCTCACACACATATCACGGAACCAGCACCATGGCCACCACGTGTTAGGCAGTTTCTCTGTGTTGGGCACCATGCATGCATTACTTATCCATAGCTTTGCATAAACCCTGGAAGCTGGGTCTCATGTCTCCCATTTTACAGATTTGGAAACAGAGGCTTTCAAGATCACGGAGCAAGTAAGTGGTAGAGGCATGATGCAAGCCAGATCACCTGTCTTAAAAGCCCAGCTCTTGCCAAGACAGAGGGGAGAAATCAAGGGTCTCTTTTAGGCTGCTCGCTTGTGAATTTGTCCTCGATATGTGTATACTCAGATCTCACCCAGTTGGGAGTTACAATGTGCTTTGTCTTCCCCCTTGCTCCCTTCCCACCATTCCAGAATTAGAAATTCTGGAAAAGACAGTAGGTAGCAGGGGGTTCAGCACCATGGACAAGACACCAATTCTGGGAGGAAGGCGAATGCGCATGAGTGGGGTGGGGGGGGGGGGTGTTGGCTTCGGTGCTCCCTGGGGTTGACGCTTCTTGGTTTCGCCGCCTCCTCCGCCCCCTTTCCATCTGTGGAAGGTTGCCTGGGAATCTGGTTCCCCTCCTGCCTCCTTCTGACCTTGTCATCTCCTCATACTCAACCCAGCCCTGGCTGCCTCAGGAACTCAGCTGGGCTGTCATACGCCTTAGGACGTGGTGAGCAAGTCTCTGGCTGTCAACACCCAGGTGCATTCCCAGGCAGCACACAAACCCTTTGCGAAGCTCACAACGAATCACTCACACCACTGCATACTGGTATTTACTTCCTTTGTAATCACGGGTCGGTCTCACTTTGTGTAAACCTGATATATGAGCATCAACATTGATTACAATACATGGTATAGAGGTGGACTTCCTATGCCAGCTTTCATAGACTCCCAGGGGTTTCATGATGGAAACCTAGAGACTTCAAGGTGGCCTGTGAACCCTCTGGAAGTGTGGAACATCGTTTTCTTGAGTGTGTCTGAGTATAAAAATTTATGTCTTATTTTCTGGGGAGAGGTTCTTGTAGATTTCATTAGCTCTTTCTTTTTGAGTCAGAGTCTCACTCTGTCACCTAGGCTGGAGTACAGTGACGTGATCACAGCTACCGCAGCTTCCACCTGCTGGGCTCAGGCAATTCGTCTGCCTCAGCCAAGCAGCTGGGACTCCAGAGGCCCACCACCACGTTAGGCTAATTTTTAAATTTATTGTAGAGATGAGGTCTCACCAAGTTGCCCAGGCTGATCTTGAACCCCTGGACTCAGGCAATCCTCTCGCCTCGGCCTCCCAAAATGCTGGGATCATAGGCGTGAGCCACTGCGCTTGGCCACATTAGCTTCTCAAAAGGTTAATAAAGCTAAAAAGTTAAGAGAGGTGTAGGGCGAAAGGATCATCCAGCTCAGAGGGCCTTTTGGAGACTGCTAGTTGCCAGTTTACAAAGTCAAATTCTAGCCTCCTGGTGCCCATGTCCTCCCTCAGGGCGAGCTGCTCCTCCCTGGGGAGCAGCTTCCTCCCTCCTCCCCTCTACTCCTCTTCCAACCCACTCTTGAAAATGGAGATGACCGCCCTGTCCACGGCGGAACAGAGCTGTAAAATGCCAAGGTCACTAGCATCTCCTCTCTAGTAATCTATACAAGATGTAACTGCAAACATTTGCCTTGTGCCCACATTCTCAAAAAAGCACTTCTATTTTGTGGAGCGGCAAGGCCATTCTTCCCAGATAGGAAGATGATCCATATCCAGAGAAATTGCCAAGCCCTGGACAGTGACAGGAACTTTGTGGTCAAATACTGTTCAGTTGCAGCTGATTCCTGTAGTGCCACAGGCTTGGAAGGTGCTGCGCTCCTTGTCATGGACGTGGGGCTGTGTTGTGTGTTGTCTTTGTAGGGATGGTGGTTCTTCTGAGCCATCTGGTTTGTGTTTGGGATAGTGTTGCTCTGTCTCACTGCACTTCCTAGAGGTCTTGGTGAAATTATGGGGCAGGTGCAGGGCTCAGTGTGGGACCAGGATCAGGACTCAGTCTAGGCCCTTGGTTGAGGCTCGGTTTAAGACCTTGATTATGTAGGGCTTGATGGTGTCAGGGTTTGGTCTGGGACCACGGTCAGGGCTTAGTTTACCGCTAATGTCAGGGATTGGTCTGGAGTTGGGGCCAGGCTTGTGGAGCTCCAGTTGTGGTTCAATCAAGGAGCAGGGCTCAGTTTATTGCTGGTACTCAGGCTCAGTCTGGAATTGGGTTTATGATGAGAATCAGGGTCAGACTGGGGATCTTTCTCAGCCGACTCATGTGGCCTTCCTCTCCGCAGGTGCCCAGGACCCCACGCCCAGGGGTGGAGTCAGCTGACAGCAGGCGTCTGGGTACCAAGCACAGCAGGAAGGCCTTGAAGGCCAGCCTGACACTGGGCATCCTGCTGGGCATGTTCTTTGTGACCTGGCTGCCCTTCTTTGTGGCCAACATAGTCCAGGTAATGCCACAGTGGAGGGCAGGTGAGTCCAGGCCTTGCTGGGGAAGCCCCTAGTCTAACCCAGCCATGACGAGGGAGGGGTGGGCTGCCCCTCACGGTGCATGCGCTCCTGCGTGTCTGCTCTATCTGTGCTGGCTGGGGTGGCCCGGGGCCCTGCTCCGGGACCAGGCATGACCCGTCCCGTCCCCTCAGGCGGTGTGCGACTGCATCTCTCCAGGCCTCTTCGATGTCCTCACGTGGCTGGGGTACTGCAACAGCACCATGAACCCCATCATCTACCCACTCTTCATGCGGGACTTCAAGCGGGCCCTGGGCCAGTTTCTGCCGTGCCCCCGCTGTCCCCGGGAGCGCCGGGCCAGCCTCGCCTCGCCCTCCCTGCGCACCTCTCACAGCGGCCCCCGGCCCGGCCTAAGCCTGCAGCAAGTGCTGCCCCTGCCCTTGCCGCCAGACTCGGACTCGGACTTGGGTTCGGGCGGCTCCTCAGGCCTGCAGCTCACCGCCCAGCTGCTGCTTCCTGGAGAGGCCACACGGGAGCCCCCGCCACCCACCAGGGCCGCTGCTGCGGTCAATTTCTTCAACATCGACCCCGCGGAGCCCGAGCGGCGGCTGCATGCACTTGGCCCCCCCGCGAACTGACCCGGGCTTAGAGCTGGCCGCGGGGAGCAGGAATGGATGGGACCCGGGCCCCGAGATCTCAGGCCAGCTTTTGGCTCGAGCCAGGAAGCTGCAGGTCTCCTGGGAGCCCTGTGAGTACCCGGAGCCAGCCCCTACTGCCTACTGCCAGCTGTTCACCTGGAGGGAGAACAGCTGACTCTGAGACAGCTTTCTGCAGGATGCTCTACTGTCAAGTGGATAGAGGATGAGCCAGAGGGCTCCAGGTGCCGGGAAGAAGGACCTTTTGGTTCAGGCTAGGAGTTTCCTTGGCCACACTGTCAGGCGGGACTGGAGGGGATGCCTCCACTTGCAGATGTGGGCGAGGGCGTGACTGAATCCCCCACCAACCAGAGTGCAGCCCGGACCACATCAGCATCCTCGAGACCTCTTGAAAGTCTTAAAAACGCACATCTCTGCCCCACCCAGACCCACGGAGTCAGAACTGCATGTGAACAAGATGCCAGGTGAATTGTGTGCCCATTACACCTTGAGATGTGCAGGCTCAGGTGACCTGGAACACTAAGAACGATTTGCTGGATGACCTAAGCCAGGCAGGCACACATCTGAGTCTCTGCTCTGTGACTTACTAGCTCTGGGAGCTGGCACAGGCTACCTAGTCTCTCTGAGTCTCAGATGGGGTAATAATGCCTATTCCATCATAGGATTGTCTTGAGAATGAAGACAATGTGGCTGGGCGCGGTGGCTCACGCCTGTCATCCCAGCACTTTGACCGAGACAGGAGGAGCACTTGAGGCCAGGAGTTTGAGACCAGGCTGGGCAACATAGCAAGACCTCATCTCTACAAAAAAATCAAAAAATTAGCTGGGCGTGGTGGTGCATGCTTGTAGTCCCAGCTACTCTGGAGGCTGAAGGGGAAGGACCTTAAGCCCAGGAGGTCCAGCCGTGATCATGCCACTGCAGCAATCCAGCCTGGGTGACAGAGACCCCCAACTCAAAAAAAAAAAAAACGATGATGTGTGTAGCATGCCAGCACCCAGTAGCTGGTTGTCAGTGGTACATTCTGTTGTTATAACCCCCGGGCCCTCTGTCCCCTGGCCTCTGACTGTGGACCAGAAGGGCTGACTGTTCTTACTGTTCTTTCTCCATCCCCGCTCCTTCAGCCCGAACCCAGGTTCCCATAGCCTGACTCTGGTCCCCTAACACCTTGCTCTGGATCCTGGGTGGTGCCCTTGTCCCTCAGGGACCCTCCCAGCTCCCAAGCTGCTGCAGTCTCTCCTGGGGGCCAAGGGGCAGACGACAGTTTCTAGTTCAACCTCAGGGACGGGTTGTCCCCTACCCTGGGCTTCCCTGGACCTGGAAGGGAACAGCCAACGGGGAGAAACCCAGCCCCTCGCCCTGTCTCCTCTGGCCTTCTCCGGCATGAGAAAAATGGGAATGGTGGCCACTGGGGTCAGCAGAGCAAAGAGGGGCTGTCGTGGGTGTGGGGTGGGTCCACCAGGCAGGCAGGTGGACTCTGGCACAGAGGCCTTGTTTTTGTGGGGCAGGGGGTGAGGGAACTGGGTCCCCAGGCAACCTGCCATGGATCCCTTTTCAGCCCCCACCCTCAAAACTCCATCCACCCCAACTCCCAGGGGGCTCTCTGTCCCAGGTCTGGCGCCCTCCTTGGTGCTGACTTGACTCAACTCTGGCCCCGCAGAGGGGCTCTGGTGCTTGCTGGGGCTTCCCCTGTCCCCCAGACCTGTCTGAGGGCACACTCAATAAACACTAGCTGAAGGCAGTGGCTGTGGTGTGGATTGGATTCAATGGAGGGGATACTGGGGGCTTTCAAAGCAGCAGGTGTCATGGGAGGAGACCCGGAGTCAGTATTTTGGGTTCTGGTCCAGATTCTGCCTCTGACTAGCTTTGGGACCCCAGCAAAATTACTTCTCCTTCCAGAACCCCAGTTTTCCATGTGTGCCATGAGCTGCTGGGTATAAGAGCAGCAGGAGTTGTGTAAATATTTGTTGAATGAACAAACAAATACACAGACACCTAAGCAGCAAGCCCGTGCCTATATTCTATGACTCTAACTTCTCCTGCCCTCCTCCCACCTCCACCAGGGCTTGTCAGTCTTTCCTTGACCTGGGCCTTGGTCATTCAAGGACAGTGGAGGCCGGGCTCAGTGGCTCAGCCTGTAATCCCAGCACTTTGGGAGGCCGAGGCGAGTGGATTGCCTGAGGCTGCAGGTTCGAGACCAGCCCGGGCAACTTGGAGAGATCTCGCCTCTACAATAAATCAAAAATTAGCTGGGCGTGGTAGTGAACACCTGTAGTTCCGGCTACTTGGAAGGCTGAGGCAGAAGGATTGCCAGAGTCCAGCTGGTTGAGGCTGCGGTGGCTGGGAGTGTGCCACTGCACTCCAGTCTGGGTGACAGAGTAAGACTCCAACTCAAAAAAAAAAAAAATAGGACAGTGGAAGGAACAAAGACCCCAAGCTAGGGCTTGGGCTCCAGCGCCTGATCCATTGGGGCTTGTGGCTTGGTGCTATCACTGACCAGCTGTATGACCTTCAGCAGGCCGCCTGAGCTCTCTGAGCCTCAGTTTCCCCAAATATAACATGAAGATAATAATAGTACCTACCACACCCTCGGCCATAAATCAAGCATAAACAAATTCCATAAGATTGAAATTCTACCATGCACCTTCTCAGACCACAATGGAATAAAAATACACATTAAAAAAAATAGTACACTCG
>CAUYQG010211633.1:0-13291 GCA_963574415.1 Tarsius wallacei | reverse complement strand
TGCCGGGCTTGGTGGCTCAGCCTGTAATCCCGCGCCTTGGGAGGCTGAGGTGAGTGGATTGCCTGAGCCCGTGGGTTCGAGACCCGCCTGGGCAAATTGGCGAGACCTCATCTCTACAATAAATCAAAAAAATTAGCCAGGTGTGGTAGTGCGCGCCTGTAGTTCCAGCTACTTGGAAGGCTGAGGTGGAAGGATCGCCAGAGCCCAGCAGGTCGAGGCTGAAGTGGCCAGGAACGGCCACTGCACTTCAGTCTGGTTTACAAAGTGAGACTCCAACACAAAAAAAAAAAAAAAAAGAATATATTCTAAACTTCAGTTAAGTCTTACAGTATTCAATTATGAATGCACACCATTAGCTATTTTATGCATTTAAAAAGTATACCCTTTTCAAAATACACTCTACTTCCATTGATCAGAATATTGATATATATCTTTAAATATTGATGTTTTATTTCACTTAATATGAGATATAATATTTTTGCAGGGGTGATGTTAGGTCAAAAGACTTGTAATTTTAAAAACAACAAAAGATACTACCAGATTATTTCTCTAAAATACAATAGCAATTTATATTCTCCTCAAGAACATTTAAAACTACTTTTTTCTTTGCATTTCTACCAGAAAAACAGTTATTCACTCTGTTTTGCTAATTGACGAGTGATCAGATTGTTACTTTAGTTTATATTTTAACTTTTTCTCATAAGACTAAGTAATTTTTCCTATTTTTTGACTGCTTAGATTATTACTTCTGTTAATAATAATGACATATTTTTAAATAGTTCCCAGATTCATGCTTAAATTTTCTAACTTTTGATATCATAAAAATATTAATTATAGATATTTGAAAACTACATTTGATAATTCTAATATTTGGATTTCCTTATTTCACTGTTTAATTTTTGTCTTAGTTTTTAGTCAATGTTGTCTTCTTGTGCATATTATTTTCTGGTTTAGAACAGAATATTTTATATGAAAAATGTAAAGCAAAATCTCAGTTTCTGGATAAAATAATTTAATGTGCTTCTGTCTGGGCAGCCTAGGCTTAATGTGATTGTCTTAACCCAATCAGGATTTGAAATAATTCAAAGTCAGAATTTAGTCCTTGAGAAGGTTAATTTCCAGTTTACTTTTTTCCTAAAATGTAGTATATCAGGGTTCTAGGCCTATACTGGTTGTTAGAGCACTTTTTCATTGATGAGTCATGAATTCCAGTGTTTGGTTCTCTTTAAAGCTTCACTCAGTTTCTTAGTGTTACCTGTAATTGTAACAATGGCAGAAACCCAGCATTCAGAAATTATCTAAAGTGAAATATCAGCCTAAAACCTTCAGCTTGTTTCTTTTTAATTACCTCCTCTTTCAGATATTGGGCCAGCAGGTTGCCAATGCCTTCCTTCACAGAGATTCATTTTTAATATTTTATTTTGTTTTTATACTTGTCTTAGTAGGAGAGTTGATTTGAAACAAAATAATCATCAGGAAGCAAAATCCTTTTGTGAATTACCTATTTATTTCCTTGGATATTTTTCTATTGATTTATTTGTCTTTTAAGATAAAATTATAAGAGCTCTTTGCATATTATAATCTAATAAATTGGTATTCATAACTGTACCTTATTCTCGCAAATTAAGTGAGCTTTACTCTCTTCCTCATTTCATGTTGTAATAAAAATTTTTTTAATGATAATTTGCCTATGCAATACTGTACCAGGTGCTAGGTAGGTGCTCGGTGCCAGAGATTATGAACCTAACAGTAACAGTTCTTGTCCTGGTAGAACTTAAAATCTAGTGAGAGAAACAAAAAATATACAAACATTTCTCTAAGTATTTAAAAACAAAATTGTAATACTATGAAGAAAACATGCATTTTGTAGGAGAAATATCTTGCTTAGTCAAAGGAGTCAGAGATGGTTCTAAAGAAGTTACTTTGAAGAAAAATAAAAGCAGAAATAGGAGTTATTAAGGCAACGGAAGGTGAAAAATGTGTGTACAAAGACTTTGAGTTAACAAAGAGTTGGTAGTTTCCAGTATTTTAACAAAAAATAGAATTGAAGTTTTAGGTGTCAGAAAGAGTGGGATCTTAAATGGACATGGAGGTATAAGGAAGATTATTATTTGGGTTCTTATAGGCAATATGTGTTATTTATATGCCATGGAATAACAAATTAGCTCTAAAACTTAGCAGCTTAAAAAACAAACAAAAAAAAACACTTATTTTTTTAGTCGGGGTCTTGCTGTGTCACCCAGGCTGGAGTGCAGTGGCATGATCACAGCTCACACCAGCATCAATCTCCTGGACTCAGCAATTCTTCTGCCTCAATCTCCCAAGTAGCTAAGATTAAAGACATGCCTGGCTAATTTTTCAGAGTTTTTTTGGAGACAAGGTATGTTGCCTAGGCTGGTCTAGATTTCTTGGGCTCAAAAAATCATCCCATCTTAGCCTCCCAACGCACTGGGAGGTGGGATTGCAGATATGATTTGAAACAATACATATTTATTATCTTGACAGTTTCTGTGTGCCAAGAGTCTAGGAGTTCATTTGTTTAGTGGTTCCATCACAAAGTATCTTAGGAAGTTGCAATCAAGCTGACATCCAGGCTCAGAAACATGAGTGTTTGACAGGGGCCAGAGTATCCACTAACAAGGTGACCGACACACATCCCTGGTAAGTATGGCACTGGTTGTTGGCAAGAGTTCTCAGTTCCTCACCACATGAACTTCATATAGTTACTTGAGTGTCTTCCAGATATGATAGCTGGCTTCTTCCAGGGTGAGTGATACAAGAGGGAATAAGTAAAAGCCATAGTATACTTGATGTGCTATCCTCAGAAATCTCATTCTAACATAGTTAAATTTAGATTATTTTTACTGTAATGTGAATAAAGAGATTGGAAAGAAGCAAGAACAAAAACAGGATACTGGTTAGAAAGCTTATGCTGCGGTTGCATAATATAATAATGACTTGGATCAGTCTAAGGGTAGTACAAATGTGCAGAAGTAAAGAGAGAAAGATATGGAAAACTCCTCATTTCTGATTCTTTTCTCTTTTCCTTTTTTAGGAGCCATGATCAGCATTCACATCAACATAATGCTAGTTTCACAAATCAAGTAAGCTTCATCCTCCACATGTTTATGTCTTCTTTTCTTTTCCTTCTCCTCCTCCTCTTTCTTCTCTTCCTTTTTATTTTCTTCTTCTTTTTCTTCTTCTTCATCACATCATTACTAATATTATTTCATTATCTTAGAGTATAGATGCTTAAAAGATAAAGCAGTGTTATTTAACTGAGTTACAGCCACCATCTTCAATGATGAAATTTTTGTTTTTCTTAAGAACTAGAATTGTTTTTAATTATAGAGGCATACATAAAGGAGAAAGAAATGTGGAGGGAAAAAATAGATTGGAGGTTCTTATCAGCACAAATCCAATGTGGCTGTCCTCCATGCCTGGACAGCAGCAACCTTTTATGCTTGGACCTCCACATAGTTGAGTTTGCAATATTGTCTTCCCCACCTGTTTCTCATTTAGTTGTCTAGGATCAATCAAAATCTTAGTTCCAGACTACTTAGAATTGTCCATTTTTGTGTCTGAATTTTTTCCTCTTGAATCTTATTTGTGCCTTGAATAAAGCAAATTCTCAGTGAGTTTAATAACAAAAAAAGGGATTTAAGGTGCATTGGATGGTAAAAGTTTGTTATACATATATTCATATATTAAATGTTTATTAGCATCTTCTACATGCAGAACATTCTGCTAAGCTGTAGGATACAGTGTTGAATTAAATGGAGTCAGTCAGTCCCTACTCGTACAAGTCTTTTATCTCTGTCACATTGGTGGAGCCATTGTTACTCTTCTCTGCTCTCTCCTCCTTGTTCTTGGAATCCTACCAAAAACTTCTGTGGAACTTCTTCATGCTCCAATTGACATTGGTTTTTAAGCTATCTGTATGTATTTAAATGATTTCCACAGGCAAATAAAAAACTATGGCTTAACTAATATGGTATAACTATGCCACTTAACTTTCATTTTCAAAGAGTTTTAAAAGTTTTATCCACCTGATGATAATTCAGCAGCTCACTGTTCATCCACACCAAGGACTGAGATTTTTTTTCTCTAATCTTAATTCTTTTTTTATTTTAAAGATGTGGAGTACAATTCAGTGTTAGTTATACAAATGGTCATTGTACAGGTAAAGTTTGGGTCTCATTTTGGTCCCCACATCACTTGGTTTGAGATCAGTAAGACTTTATTGGTGAAATGTGGCCCTCTGCTCCCTCCTCTGGCAGTTTCCCACTACTGCCAATCCCATTCTTACAGTATTACGATAGGTTGTTCAGGGTCCACTTATGAGTGAGAACATGTGATAGATCACTGAATATTACAGACTCTAAATCCATCCAAGTTGCTGCGAAGTTCATAATTTTGTCCTTCTTTAAGGCTGTGTCAATATTCCATTGTGTATATGTGTTTTTTAGTCCAGCCTCCTATCAATGGACAGCACAGTTGGTTCCATGTTTTTGCTATTGTGAATAATGCTGCAATAAATATACAGGTGCAGGTATCTCTTTCAGAGTGTTTTGAGTTCCTATGGGTATATTTCCAGTAGGGGGAGTGCTAGGTCATATGGGAGGTCAATTTTTAGATCTTTTAGGAATCGTCACACTGTTTTCCATGGAGGTTGTACTAGTTTACACACCCACCACCACTGTAGAGGTATTTCCTTTCCCTTACATCCTCTCTAGCATCTGTTGTTTTCTGAGTTATTGATTATGGCCATCCTGCTTGGCGTTAGGTGGTATCTAAGTGAGGTTTTTAATTTTCATTAATTTGATTAGAGAAGCTGAGCATTTTTTTCCTGTCTCTGTTGGTTGCTCATATGTCTTCATTTGAGAAGTATCTATTTCTCTCTATTGCCCACTTTTTATTAGGGCTGCTTGTTTTTTGTTTGTTTTTTGGGTTTTTTGTTTGTTTGTTTTTTTGTTTTGTTTTGTTTTGGCATGTTTGAGTTCTTATAGATCCTTGATGTTAGAACTTTGTCAGATATACATTTGTTAAATATTTTTTTCCAGTTTGTGGGCTTTCCCACTCCCCACTCTCTTGATGGTTTCTTTTGCTCTGAAGAAGCTTTTCAGTTTGATGAGATCCCACTTGTCTATCTTATCTCTTATGGTATGGGCACTTGGGGTTTTGATCAGGAATTGGTTGCCAGTTCCAATTTCCATAAGGTGTCTCCTGCATTTTCTAAGGTTCTTATAGTTTGAGGTTTTATGTTTAGGTCTTTGATTCATTTTGAGTTGATTTTTTTTGTAAGGTGATAGGTAGGGGTCTTGTTTTAATCTTCTGCATGTGGTTAGCCAGTTTTCCCAGCATCATTTACTCAAGTTCTCTCTCCAGTGGTTATTAGTGGAGGCTTTGTGGAAGATGAGTTGGTTGAGAAATTGAGGTTTTAGCCCCAGAATTTCTATCTTGTTCCATTGGTCTATATGCCTCTTCTTGTACCAATATCAGGCTGTTTTGATCATTGTTAGCCTTATAATAAAGTTTAAAGTCTGGAAGTCTGATACATCCAATTTTGTTTCTTTTGCTGAAGATTGTTTTGGCTATTCATGGTCATTTATGATTTCATATGAATTTCTTGCAATATTGTTGTTTCCATGTCTGAGAAGAATACTACTGGTAATTTAATGGGTAGTGTGTTAAGTCTGTAGATTGCCTTGGGTAGGGTGGACATCTTAACAATATTGATTCTTCCCATCCATGCGCATGGAATATTTTTCCATTTGTTTGTGTCATCTTTGGTTTCTTTAAGCAATGTTTTGTAATTCATTGAAAAGTTCTTTCACTTCTCTGGTTAGGAAGATGTCAAGTTACTTCTTTCTTTCTTCCTTTTTTTTGTGGCTATTGTGAATGGGATTGTGCTTTTTATTTCAGTCTCTGCCAGATTGTTGTTGGTGTATAAGAATACATCTGTCTTTTGCATGTTGATTTTGTACCCTGAGATTTTGCCAAAGTCCTTTATCAGTGCATGGAGGTTTTTGACAGATTCTCTTGGATTCTTGAGGTATAGAATCATATCGTCAGCAAAGAGGTATAGCTTGACTTCCTCTTTCCCTACTTGGATACCCCTGATATCCTTCTCGTCTGATTGCTCTAGCTAGGACTTCCAAAACTATTTTGAACCTGAGGGGTGAAAGTGGGCAGCTTTGTCTTGTCCCAGTTTTAATGGGAAATGCTTCCAATTTTTGTCCATTTAGCAATATGTTGGCTGTGCCTTTATCGTAGATGGCTCCTACTATTTTGATGTATGGTCACTCTATGCCTAGGTGTTCAAAGGTTTTTATCAAGAAGTATCACTGGATTTTTTCGAAAGCTGTTTCTGCATCTAATGATATAATCATGTGATTCCTATTTTTACATTTGTTGATGCATTTAATAACATTTATGGTCTGTGGATGTTGAACCAGACCTGCATCCCAGGGATGAAGCCTACTTTGTCATGGTGGTTGATTTTTGTGATGTGGTGTTGGGTAATTCCACTTCTTGAAAGGTATCTGTGCGTGCATGTTCATTTGATCAAAATCAGTGACTGTTTGCTTAGTAATAATGGTGTTGGTGAAGCAGCAAACCATGCAAGTTTTTTTTGAAGAGCATTCTTTTACAAATAAAGAGAAACCTCAATCTTGTAATTCTATGTCTTTATTTTTGCTATGATACTACTCCACACCCTCTCAGAATGCATTTTGTCCTTACAAACTCAGTCCATGTGCCACTTTCTTCAAGAATCTTTTCTTGCTTTACATTTTGCCCTTGCTGATTATCTCATTCAGCACCATACACTCAAATACTCAGTTTTATTTTATTTATTTTGTATTTGCCTTTCAATCAAGTTTTCTGTTCCTTGAGGTTGGCAACCACATACAGTATTGCTCACAGAAAAGTCATGATGCTGAGTTTATACAAAGATGCTGAGGAATACTGATTTCTTATTCATTCATACATTCAGTATATAATCATTGAGCATCTATTATATGACAAATATTGTGATAGCTTTCAACAAGACTCTCATAAAAAGAAGGAAGATATTAAACAAAAATTGTTTTAAAAATTTTATTTATAGTTATCATGTGCTGCATTAGAAAGAAAAAATTAGACTATAAGAATGGTTATAACTAAAGAAGGGAAAAGTTCTCCATAATTCATATTTTATAATTCATAATTCATACCTTAGCCAGCTGGTTTCTTTCCCATACCTGCCTTCTCATGACTTATATCCACCTTAGATTTGCAAAGCTGTCTTCTGAAACACTATTTTTAGAGGATTATGACTTTAACTTGTTGGCAAAATTTCTGCAGAGCACATAGATAAACCTTATGTGCTCAATGGTTTTTGATTTATTATTTTTCGGATTTAAGAGGCTTCTCAAAGGGCATTTTAATTCGATATTAGAATGGAGTGTGCCTTTGGAAAATTGATTTTTATAGGCAGATGTATCATTTGTTCTGAAGCAATACTGTATAAGCATAAAATAATCTCCATTGAATTCTATAAGACCATATAACATTCTGGACAAATGAAAAGATTCCTTCCTGGAATTAGATATGGGACACAAAAGAATGTTTCTGGCTCTCTTTGGTTTCAGGGATACTTTATGTGCTAGGACCAACATTTTTATGGCTCAAGAAAGTCATGATCTGAATCATCTGGAGTTCTGAAAGTTATTCAAACATTTCAGAGACAAAATAAATTGCAGATAAAATGTGGTATAAATGTTAGTATGCAGAAGCTCATCTAAGACAATGTTCATTTGTTTTAAAGATAAAGCTAATGTATTACAAATAGAAATCCAATTCTTTTAACAGAGTAGATGCTGACAATCTGAAACTAAGTGGAACAAACCACCTTCAATAAACTGATCAGTCAATGATCACTATTCTTTCATTTTATCATCATAGTCCCAGAAACATAGTTGATATTAATTCATATAAGTGCAGAAAGTTGCTGCTGTAAGAATAAGAGCAGCAAGAAACTGATTTTACAGGGTACATTATTGTTTACCATCATAAAATGATAAAAATTTTTAATACTCTACCTAAGAACTCGCCTCAAAACTAGTCACTTTGATAATTCGTGAGGCTGAACATTTTTTTCATGTGACTGTTGGCTGCGTGTATGTCTTCTTTTGAGAAATGTCTGTTCATGTCCTTTGCCCACTTTTTAATGAAGTTGTTTGTTCTTTTTCCTTTCACTCTGAGTTCCTTGTAGGTTCTGGATGTTAGGACTTTAATGAATAATTTGCAAATATTTCTCCTATTCTGTGGGTTGTCTCTTTACTAAAAGCTTTTCAGTTTGATGAGGGTCCATTTGTCCATCTTAGCTTTAATATCAATTGCTTTTGGGGACTTGGTCAAGAATTCGTTGTCTACTCCAATGTGCATAAGGGTGTATCTTATGTTTTCTTCTAGGATTCTTATAGTTTGAGGGTTTACGTTTAGGACTATGATCAATTTTGAGTTGATTTTTTTATATGGTGATAGGTAAGGGTCCAGCTTCACTCTTCTGCATGTGGTCAGTCAGTTTTCCCAGCACCATTTGCTGAATATGGTCTCCTTTCCCCGATGATTTTTACTGGTGGTTTTCTCAAATAAGAGTTGGTTAAGAGACCATGTTTTTGCTTCTGGAATCTCTGTTTCATTGCTCTATGTGTCTATTCTTGTACCGATACCAGGCTGTTTTAGTTACTGTAGCCTTGTAATAAAACTTAGAGTCTGGGAGTAAGATACCTCCTGTCTTTTTTTCTTTGCTGAGGATTGTTTTGGCTATTTGTGCTCTTTTTTGTTTCCATGTGAATTTCTGTATTATCTTCAGTCTGAGAAAAATGATATTGGTAATTTGATGGATATTGCATTGAATCTATAGATTGCCTTGGGTAGGATGGACATCTGGATAATATTGATTTTTTCAATCCATGAGCAAGGAATGTTTTTCCATTTGTTTGTGTCATCTTTAATTTCTTGAGCAGTGTTTTGTAGTCTTCATTGTAAAGTTCTTTCACTTCTCTAGTTAGGTGGATGCCAAAGTATTGCATTTATGTGTGTGTATGAGGCTACTGTGAATGGGCTTGATCTCTCTCTTTTTTTGGTTATCTTTCTGCTTGTAGCTGGTGCATAGAAATGCAACTGTGGCCAGGCTCGGTGGCTCAGCCTGTAATCCTTGCGCTTTGGGAGGCCGAGGCGAGTGGATTTCCTGAGCCCATGGGTTCGAGAACCACCCTGGGAACTTGGAGAGACCTCGTCTCCACAATAAATTTTAAAAAAACTAGCCAGGTGTGGTAGTGCACGCCTGTAATTCTGGCAACTTGGAAGGCAGAGGCGGAAGGATCGCTGGATTCCAGCAGGTCGAGGCTGCAGTGGCCGGCAGTGTGCCACTGCACTCCAGTCTGGGCGATGGAGTGAAACTCCAATTCAAAAAAAGAAATGCAACTGTATTTTGCATGTTGATTTTGTACCCTGAAGCTTCACTAAAGTCATGTATCAATGCAAGGAGGCTTTTGACAGATTCCCTTAAAAATCACAATGAGATATCACCTAACTCCAGAAAAGATGACTATCATTAATAAGTCAAAGAAATAACGGATGCTGGTGCGGGTGCAGTGAAAAGGGAATGCTTCTACACTGTTGATGGGAGTGCAAACTAGTTCACTTCTATGGAAAACAGTGTGGCAATTCCTAAAAGAACTAAAAATTGGCCTTCCATATGATCCAGCAATCTCTCTCCTGAGAATATACCTGCAGGAACATAATCATTCTACCAAAAACACTCCTGCACAAACATTTATTGTTACACTATTCACAATAGCAAAAACATGGAACGGACCTTATTACCCATCAAAAGTGGACTGGATAATGAAGTATTACACAACCATAAAGAAAAACAAAATCATGGACTTCAGTGCAAATTGGATGAAGTTGGTGATCTTCATACTAAGTGATCTGTCACAGAAACAAAGAACTGAATAATGCATATTCTCATTCATGTGGCCCTGATCACTAATCCATTAGTACAAGGGATTTGCAGTTGCTGGGCACTGCAAGGGGAGGGAGGAAGGTGGGAGGCATGAGACAACACAAAGGGTACCAGGTCTAACTACCAGGAGTAGGAGGGCCTCCTGGAAACCCAAAATTCACTTGCATGCAGCTTACCTGTGTACTTAATCCTCACTTGTATCCCACATCTCTATAATAAAATAAAATAAAAGCTAGTCACTTGTGAAATTTAGGAGAAAAAAAGCAAAATCGTCTGTTCATACATTTGCTATTTTAATATAAAAAATAAAGAAAATATTGTCATATAATTTAAAATACTGTTTGTGTAATTTTTTTTTTCAGTTTGATAAGTGTATTTTGAAAGCTTAAGTCCAACCAGCTGAAGCATTAGCGTCATGCAGAATTCTTATCTTTTCTGGAAAAGAAGAAGATTTTAGGTGGGCTCAAAGTCAATATACAGTTGAAGCAGAAGGATTTTTCTGAAATGCTTATTATACTCACTTTCTCAAATTGCCATATTATCTTCTTTTTACTAAGGGTAAGATAGCAATCCCAAATAAGTTTAGTTTCTTCTTAGACCTCCCCTAATTTAAATTAGCTTATCTAAATTTCAAAACTATTTTTAAAATTGAGTTAGTCAGAAGTTTTTGTTGTTGTTGTCTTTTTATCAATTTCATGGTAAGCTAGACTCAGAAATAGGCCCTCAATGTCATTAATGCAACCTTACTGCTTTGCTCAGGAGGAAACCTACAAGCATTTGAAGTCATATAGTTAGCCATTGGCCTAATTAGATGGAACACCCCAGCATGCGTTGTCTATCTCAAGCTAGACCAAAATTTAAAATTTCATGCTGTTTTCCATTATACATTTCTCGCCCTCAAGTTTGATCTGGATTTGAGGAATTGTGCTGTTTGGAGATATTTTCATGGGCAAACAAAGATACAAACAGATAAGTAATTTTGCCTTAAGATCATATGTGGCTTTTCTCCTAACATCTGATCTTTATACCTATGTAATCATTAAATTCAAATAGAGTTGAGACAATTTTTGGAAAGTATTTGTTTGAAGATCCTCTGAGTCAAACCAATGAATTGGGATTCTGTATATTCAATGGGATATCCCATTTTTGTAGCTTCTTTTCTTATAGCACCATTTATTTACATGACTTACAACATGAGTACATTGGAAAAAATGAGTTAATAATTTTTCTAATATACCAAAAAATAGCTAAACACATTGTGTGATATATCAGAATATGTTTGGGAATAGTGGGATAGGATAAGATATATCATCACATTGTAAATGGTTACATATGTATAATATTCTTGGAAAAATGTACTTTACTATCCCTATCTGTTTTCATATAATGCTTAATTTTACAGGAAGCAATAAAAAGACAACTTGTTAAGTAAAAAGATAAAATGTTTTAAAATATTAACAATGAAAAAGACCTTCTAGAGCTTGCTAAATTCTTTTTCTAGCCCCTGGCCTAGACTGTCTCCACTACAGTTACAGTTTGTTACTGCAGATCTACTGGTTCTTAACTCTGTATTCAAACATATGGAGGCTTTTCCAGGGAGACTGGTGAGGACAAACTACTAAATCCTTTCTCTTCTCACTGCCACACCTTTGTCTCTTTAACTCTGCTTGATCCTTACATTTTTATGTGAGGGTTAAGTAGAAAAGTTTCTCCTAAAGTGGGGGGAAGAAATTCATTTCTAGAGAGATAGAAAAGGGTACATGTAAGAGAATTCTTTCTGCTTCTTTCTCCTCCCTTCTAGCCTTTTAATCCGCTGTGAGTTAAAAAAAGGGTCACATCTTTTTTGTTTATTTGTTTTTTCCTGGGGATGAAGTCTACTTGGTCATGGTGGATGGGTCACTTACCTTTAACAACTTTTATAGCTTCATTGTTCTAGCATTTAGCAGCAAAACTAATGTCTAGCTGTTATAGATTAAATAATATTATTTTCTTTAACATTTAAAAATCTCATTCCAAGCTTTGTTTTTTATACACTAGAAATTTGGAGAAGTCTTTCTGGAAATCAAATTGATATCTTGCTAAACAAGTCAAGTACCTACTTTTTCCTTATTTGGGGCAAAAAGCCTGGTGGTTAGGCATCTCAGATGGAAACCTACAAGAAATCATGATGTAAGGTTAATATACATCAGTTTGTCATTTGTTAAATATTATTCTTGGAACAATCATGATAAATGCCAAATATTAAATCAGTAAAGAAAATGATATTAAATGGTGTGTGTTACTTTCCTATTGCTTTTGCCACAAACTATCAGAAACTTCATGACATACAAATTTTTTAATCTTAAAATTTTGGAGGTTAGAGGTACACAATTAACTTCAAATGGCTAAAATTAAGTGTCCATAGGGCAGTGTTCCTTCTAAAGGTGCTAAGAATCCACTTCCTTGCCTTTTATAGCTTTGAGAAGTTGCTATTATCCCTTGGCTCATGTCTCTTTTCTTCATCTTCAAAGTGCATGACTCCAACTTCTGCTTCTGCCACAACATAACCTTCTATGACTTTCCCCCTCTGGTTTCCCTATTATAAGGACCCTTGTGGTTACATTAAGCCCGCTTTAACTCAGAATATGAATGTCTCATCTCAAGACTTTTAACTAAACCACATCTGCATAATTACTTTTGCTATTCAAGGCAACATATTCACAAGTTCAGGAGATTAGGACATGGACGTCCATGGGTGATAATTATTCTGTTTATCACATGATACAAGAGGAATTTTCTAACCTTTTAAATATATTTGTATATATAACTGTATCTAAACCTCACAACATCCCCTTAGTAAAATACACAGATTAAAATATTAAATGATAATTACAAGAGCAAGATTCATAAAATCTTTGTTCCAGAAATAATCAAAACAGACAGGATCAAAACATGACAGAAAGGTAAAACAACAACAACAAAAAAAAAAACCAATATAGCAATCTGTATGGTTAATTTTATGTCAACTTGACTGAATCATGACACCCAGATATGTAACCAAACATTATTTTGAATGTTTCTGTGAAGGTATTTTTGAATAAGATTAACATTCAAATTGTTGGAATATAAGTAAAGTAGAGTGCCCTCTATAATGTGGCTGAGTCTCATCCAATTATGTGAAGGCCTGAATAGAGCAAAAGACTGAATTTCCCCTATCAAGGGAGAATTCTGCCAGCAGACTTTCTTCACATTTGAACTGCAACATCAGATTTTCCTATTCTCCAGCCTGCCAGT
>CAUYQG010211631.1:0-17510 GCA_963574415.1 Tarsius wallacei | reverse complement strand
CTTGTCAGTTTGATGATGTCCCTCTTGTCTATCTTATCTCTTATGGTATGGGAACTTGGGGTTTTGACGAGGAATTGGTTGCCAGTTCCAATTTCCATAAGGGTGTCTCCTGCATTTTCTAAGGTTCTTAAAGTTTGGGGTTTTAAACTTAGGTCTTTGATCCATTTAGAGTTGATTTTTGTGTATGGTGATAGGTAGGGGTCTTGTTTTAATCTTCTTCATGTGGACAGAAGTTTTCCCAGCACCATTTACTGAATAGGGTCTTCTCTCCCCAATGATTGAAGAGAAGTTTTGTCATAGTGGAAGTTTTGTCGAAGATGAGTTGATTGAGAAATTGAGGTTTTGCTTCTGGCCTCTCTATCCTGTTCCATTGGTCTATATGCCTGTTCTTGTAACAATACCAGGCTGTTTTGATTATTGTGAGTTTATAATAAGGTTTAAAGCTGGAAATGTGATACTTTCTGCTTTGTTTTTTTTTTACTGAGGATTGTTTTGGCTTCGTGGTCGTTTATGTTTCCATATGAATTCCTGTATTGTCATTTCCAGATCTCAGAAGAATGCTGCTTGTAATTCTTTTTCTTTTTTTTTTTTAAATATGTGGAGTACAATTCAGGGTTAGGTATACAAGTGTTCATTATGCAAGCACCCTTGTTGGTGAGTTGTGCACCCTCCTCCCCTGGCAGTTTCCCACTACTGCCATTCCCTTTCTTATAGTATTACAATAGTTGTTCAAGGTCCACTTATGAGTGAGAACGTGTAACACTATTTTTTGATTCTGTGATAGATCACTCAGTATTATAGACTAAATCCATCCAAGTTGCTGCAAAGTTGATAATTTTGTCCTTCTTTATGACTGAATAATATTCCATCGTGTACATGTACCACTTTTTTATTTTTAATCCAATCCTCTTTCAATGGGCAGCATGGCTGTTTCTAGGTTTTTGCTATTTGTGAATAATGCTGCAATAAACATGCATGAGCAGTTATCTTTTTCATAGAGTGATTTGAGTTCCTCGGGTATATGCCCAGTAGGGGATTGTGGGATCACATGGGAGGTCGATGTTTAGATCTTTTAGTAATTGCCACACTGTTTTTCACAGAGGCTGTACTAGTTTACATTCCCACCAACAGTGTGAAAGAGTTCCATTTTCGCTGCATCCTCTCCAGCATCTGTTGTTGTTTGAGTTATTGATGATGGCCATCCTGATTGGAGTTAGGTGGTATTTCAGTGTGGTTTTTAATTTGCATGTATTTGCTGACTAGTGAGGCTGAGCATTTTTTCATGTATCTGTTGGTTGCTCATATGCCTTCTTTTGATAAGTGCTTATTCATATCTTTTGCCCACTTTGTAATAAGGCTGTTTGTTTTTTGTTTCTGAGTGGTTTTTTTTTCCTTTTTTTTTTTTTTTTTTGGCATATTTGAGGTCCTTGTAGATCCTAGATGTTAGGCCTTTGTCAGATATACAGTTGGCAAATATTTTTCCCAGTCTGTGGGGTGTCTCCCACTCTCTCAATGGTTTCTTTGGCTTTGCAGAAGCTTGTCAGTTTGATGTACTCACTTGTCTATCTTATCACTTATGGCATGGGTACTTGGGGTTTTGACCAGGAATCGGTTGCCAGTTCCAATTTCCATACAGGTGATGCCTGCATTTTCAAAGGTTCTTATGGTTTGAGGTTTTACATTTAGGTCTTTGATCCATTTAGAGTTGATTTTTGTGTACGGCGATATGTAGGAGTCCTGTTTCAATCTTCTGCATATGGTCAACCAGTTTTGGGGATTAGGTTTTAGCTCATACATTTTGGGGAGACATAAGCATTCAGCCTGTAGCAGTTACCATTGGGAGAACCTGGGTAAATTGTACATAAAATCTCTATTATTTCTTATAACTTCAGGTCAATCTGCTATTATCTTGAAATAAAAAAGTTTAATTTAAAAACACTTTTTAAAGTGTTCCTCTGTTTCTTGAATTGTCTGTTTTCTTGGAGTTCCTTTTTTGTCAGTTATGTTTTGTTTGTGTCTGTCTTCCATATTGGAAATTTTCTTCATCTGTCTAGTGGTCTCTGGCTAAACATTGTTATTTAAAATAGAACCACTAGAATGCTGACTGGAAGTACTGTGTGCATGAGCAGGGCTTGAGAATTTGTAGGCTTCTCTTAGGATTATCAGGTCAGTTGTTTTACCAGAAGATCCCTGAATGCCAATTGGGGAAGATGGCCTGGGACTCTTTATCTGGACTGTTTAGTATCTCTAAGTAAAATTATTCTGATTTTTCTGTAAAGACTTAGATATTAAACTTCTGAATTAGGGTCAGGGAGAGGACAAGGAGTGGGATTTCCCCTTTGCCTGGATAATCACTCCCCAGTTCCTCTTAGTTTTTACTGGGCATACTTAACTTATTCATGTTGTTTGTCAGCTTCCCTAGACATTTGATTTTATTGCCACTATCCATGACAGAGTGACCTCATCATCAAGATTTTTTTACCCAAGGAATTCATATCTCTTCCTACTTCCAGAGGCTTAGACTTATACGGCAGACACTATTGATTGCCATTCCAAACCATTGTTTTCCCAGCTGAAAAAGCTAGACATTCACCTTTCCATTTCCCTTTGCAGGCAGGGGTGATCATATGACCTAGTTCTGGCCAACTGGGTCATGTGAGAATTCTGCTGGGATGGCTCTAGGAAAATTTTTCTCTTTTGGTAAAAAGAAAAATGTACATGGATGCTTCTTCTCTTCCTTCTTGGTAAATTATTTGAATATAAACATATGATGCCAGGAGCTTTGGCATCCATGTGGCCATCATGGGAGGAAAGGCAAGGAATCACAGAGCAGCCAATTCCAAAGCCTAAAATATTGGATTACTGAATTAACCAACTCTGGAATTTCTTATTGCTATGGTCTAAATTTGTCTCCAAATTTCATGTGTTGGAAGCTTAATTCCCAATGTGACAATAGTGAAAGGTAGGACCTTTAAGGGGTGATTGGATCATGATGACTCTGTTCTCGTGATGAGTTAATGGGCTATCCTAGGAGTGGAACTGTTGTCATTGTAAGAAGTGGAAAAAAAGATTCCTAAGCGAACATGTTAGTATGTATGCTCAGCTCTCTTCCATGTGATACTTTGCGCCATCTCAGGACTCTGTAGAATCCCTACCAGGAAGAATGCCTTCACCAGATGCCAACCAAACCAAGTTCTTGGACTTCCCAGGCTCCAGAATTGTAAAAAAAAAAAAAACCAAAAAAACACTCTATTTATAAATTACTCAGCTTCGGGTGTTCTGTTATAAGCAACAAAAAATGTGCTAGGACACTTATCCTCTAGTCTTCTATTTAAGTAAGATAAGAATCCCCTCATTATTATTTAAGACTCTATCATTTGGATATTCTGCCACTTGCAGCCAAAAGCATCCTTATGGATGTGTATTTCAAAGAAGATAATCATTATTTTCTAAAGAATTCATACCCCCAGTGAAGTAGTGTCATATGTAAAGCATCACATTTTAAGAGAGGGTCGTCATATAAGAGATGATCAGGATGGTGGGATCAGGAAACTCATCACAATGGGAACAACTGAAGGAATTCAAATGTTGCATCTGGAGAAGAGATAAATTGGAGGATATAAAATGAATTATCAGCTATTTAAAGAACTTTAATGTGAAAATGGAAAATGCTATTCTGAGGGACCACACTGATCAAATAAGACACTGAGTTCATTTTATTCTCCTCTCATTTCCAAAGGTAGACTGTGATATGGAGAAATATGTGAAGTGAAAAGATGGAAACAGAAGTGGAGAACGGACAAACTCAGAGTTGCCATGATGGTTTTAAGAGACACCAAGAAGAGCCTATGACTTTCATTTATTGAATAGGATGCTTGCAGAGAGGGATAATCTTTTGTGTTATCTTCTTAATTTTGGATCAATGTTATACATTGCTTGAGACCTTTACAAAATGATGCATACCCTAAAGGAGATGAAAGGAATAAATATACAGAGATTGAGACAGAAAAAAATAGATTCTGAAATTGACAGAAGGAAAGAACAGGAAGAAGGAAAAAGTTGAAAAGCCTGTCTGTGTCAGGTGCTGTTAAAAGTGCTGTGAGAATTTAAAGATGAATAGTACATGACCCTGCCTTAAAGGCGCTCTCATACCAGTGTGGGGGGTTAAAGAGAAAAACAAAAACACCCACGAGGCAGCAACCTTGGAACTGAACTCAGTGTTCCAAATTTGGAACACTTGTGAGCATGACCCTGCCCTCTCTGGCCTTAGTTCCCCAACTATATTATGCCACCTTCCTCTCAGCCATACCGTCCAAAGGATGGAAAGATTGTTGGATAATGTCTTAGTCTGTTTGTGCTGCTCTAACAAAATGCCAAAGACTGGGTAATTTATAAAGAACAGAAATGTATACTCTCACAGTTTTGAAGGTTGGAAAGTCCAAGATTAATGTGCTAGCAGGTTGGGTTGTCTGTGAGGGCTGCTCTATGCTTCCAAAATGCTACTTTGTTACTGTGTCCTCCAGAAGGGAGAAACGCTGCATCCTTACATGGCTGAAGGCTAAAGGACAAGTAAACCTAATGCTGCATGAAGCTTCTTTTTATAAAGGTCTTAATCCCATTCATAAACCCTCATGGCCTAATCACCTCTCAAAGGTCCTACCTCTTAATCCCATCACATAGGCCATTAAGTTCCAAACCATGAATTTTGAAGGGAACACATTTAAGCCATCTCAGGTAAGTAGCATAATTTGAAAATTATTCAAGGAGTATCTGGCAGAGAGGGAACACAAACAAAGGACAAATGTCATTATGGGAAGTATTTAGACAATGTTAAAAGTGACATCACTTCCTAAATACCATGGTGGAGAATGCAGCAGGAAGCAGAAAAGAATGTGACTGTCCTGGAGTTAAGATGAAATCATTGACCATTCATCACAAATTACCTGTAGATGAGGATCTCTCTAGGTTTTCCCTCACAGTTGTGGGAGACTCTGAGTTTCAAATCCCACCCCTATTTTCTGCCTCTAAACTTGGAGTCAGAGGAATCAGTTTCCAGGACAAGTTCTGCCACTCACTTGATAGTCACTTTTGAGCAAATCACTTCTCTCTAGTTTTCTCATTTGTAAAACTGTTTAATACAATAGTAATATATTCACTGTCAGTTTTATAAGAAGTAATGAGATAAAAGTGTGAAAGTGCCTAACATAGAACCTGATACAGAAATAGATCCCCAAGAAATAGTAGTATGTTCTGATTTGTCCCACTTTATATAAACTGTCATTTTTCACATGGGAAGATAAAAATTCTGAGAGAATATCTGTCATTTAGAGTCAATTTACTTAAAATTCACTCCCTGCAAATCACTAGATGCTTGCCTAATCTCTTCATGGCTGCCTGCATCTCCTGGTTCCTCAGAGTGTAGATCATGGGGTTGAGCATGGGGGTCATGACCGTGTAGCTGATGGACACAGCCTTGTCCATGGGGAATGGGGTGAAGGGCCGGGTATAGATATAGATACAGGGAATGAAGATCATAGATACCACAATGATATGGGTGGTGCAGGTGGAAGCTGCCTTCCTCCTCGCCTGCCCTGAGTAGGACCTCAGCATCAACAAGATGACAGTGTAAGAGAGAAGAAGGAGGAGAAACCAGATGAGAACCAACATCCCACTGTTGGAGATCATGAGGAACTCCAAGAGGGAGGTGTCAGAACAAGCAAGTCTCAATACTTGGGGGACATCACAGTAGAAGTTATCCAGGATGTTGGGGCCACAGAAAGGCAGTGGGAGCAACAGAGCCAGCTGGACAATGGAGTGAACAAAACCCGCCACCCAGGCAGCCACCACCAGCCCCACACACAGTCGAGTGTTCATGATGGTGACATAGTGAAGGGGCCGAGAGATGCCTATGTAGCGGTCATAGGCCATCACTGAGAGGAAGAAGACAGTCGCACCTCCCAGGAGGTGGAAGAAGAAGATCTGGGCCATGCAGCCCTGGTAGGAGATGGTCTTGGTCTCATGAAAGAAGTCCACCAGCATCTTGGGGGAGGTGACTGTGGAATAGCAGAGGTCTATAACAGCCAGGTTTCGGAGCAGAAAGTACATGGGTGTGTGGAGCCGGGAGTCAAAGGTCACTGTTAGCATGATAAAGAGGTTCCCCACAATGGTGGTGACATAGACAAATAGGAACACTAGGAACAGAAATTTCTGGAGCTCCTGGGTCTGTGAGAACCCTAAGAGGACAAGCTCTGACACCCGTGTGATATTTTGTAGTTCCATAGGATCTTCTCCACATACCTAGAGAGAAACTATGCAAAACATAACAAACAAAATCATGAAAATTCAGTCATTTTCCTTGAAGGGTCAGGATTGAGTTGATGGAAGTCACTGTTGAGTACCATTCCAAGATGCAATTTAGGAGCACCTTCTACAGGGATAAAAACGTTTTCAAGGCTCCCATAGACTCGTCTCCCTAACAAGGAGAAACCAGATGAGAAACTAGCATCCCACTGTTGGAGATCATGAGGAACTCCAAGAGGGAGGTGTCATAACAAGCAAGTCTCAATACTTGGGGGACATCACAGTATAGACAATACATCCTACAGTGTATTACAGGAATATGGGTCTTTTCCCTTGGACCACACTGCCTTTGTCCATAGGATTCACATAGGATTCATTTTCACTCCTGCTATGCCCATCATAGTGCCTTGTGAACCACAGGCACCACAATTCTAGTAAAGTCAATCAATGAATAAATAAACACGTAGGCAAGTACCTGGGACCACAAACATCACCAATCTATGTGCATAAATCGTGGCAGGCAGTAAAGTTGAGAATAATAATTTTAGATAAAAACAAACAGATGCTTCTTTATGGCAGAGGTCTGAGAGGCTGTTCATTGCTGGAGGAAGAGAGGTGTGTGTTAGAAGAAATTTTCATGTACTAAATCAAAGGCAAATGTGAAGAAAAACAAGCAGAGGGTCTTGGTTGTAGAGAAGCCGGGATGGTTAGTGTTTCTCAAATGTTTCCACATAAACAGTTCTGTTGCAGCATTTTTTGCCATGGGCCATCTGTGGGGGTAACTCAAAGAAGCCCAGGACAACTGCACTCTTTCCTTGGACTCACATGCTTTATATTTTTAAACGTATGCAAATTTTCTATTATACACATATCCCTAAACAATCTTTGGCGAGTCTCTTAAAATTTAAGTATTGGAGTTTGTAAAACGTTGGCAAGACCAAGGCATTATAGAAAATAGAGTGTAGGGGAGAGGCATGGTTGTTTAGTTTAGTAAGGGAAAGTTTCACCAACCTCCAGCACAGCACCATTTGAAAAACGTTCCCATGGGCAACTGAAAACCCCTGCCAGCTCTTCAGCAGGAAGCGATGTGATAAAACAGGGCTAGAACGGGCCTGGCCCAGCACCTCAGGGCAGGACACTCTGAGACAGGCAAGAGTGGAGCAGACACTTCCTGGAGCACTGTGGGAGCAACCCCAACAGAGGATGATACTTTTTTGTCTCTTTGTGTCCTCTCTCTACAACGTGGTGTTGAGATTAGACTCAGTGACAGCAGCTTAATAGCATGGTTTGGCCTCTCTGAAAAAAGCCCCTGACCCCTCATTCCCAACCCCAATCCTCCCACCTGATCACTGATTCCTGGAATGCCAACGGCACTCATCATGGTTGTATCTTAAGATCTTTATCTCAGCCGGGCTTGGTGGCTCAGACTCTAATCCCAGCAATTTGGGAGACCGAGGTGAGTGGATCGCCTGAGCCCGCGGGTTGGAGACCCACCTGGGCAACTCGGCGAGACCTCATCTCTACAATAAAACAAAAATTAGCCGACTGCGGTGGCCGGGAGTGTGCTACTGCACTCCAGTCTGGGTGACGGAGTGAGACTCCAACTCAAAAAAAAAAATCTTTATCTCTATTAAGATTACAACCACCATATACTTTTATATGCTTTTATCAGGCATAAAGGAACACACATTTTTAATGAATGAAAAGAAAAGATGTCTTAGTCTTGCCTTAAAATACTCTGTTAATGAAGGGAGGAGCATATGATATAAGATTGTCAAACTGTTGGTAACTACTGAAAATGGTGATAAGTACGTTAAAGTTCACTACACTATTCTCTACTTTGTGGATGTATAAAAATTTCCATGATAAAATATAAGATGAAAAGTCTCAGAGATACTCTAGTTTTGACTCTGATGTCTTCATGTTATTTGGGTCTTTTTACATTGAATGAGTTATGTGTAAATCATGACTGAAGAGAAGGATTTAAAAATAACATTCGAGGGAATATCATCATCTAGAAACAAAGACAATTATTTTGTACATATTACTATTCTATATAAAATTGACTTATAATATACCAGATATAAAGTCTCACAAAGAAAAATAGTCACAAATGAAAAAGCATATTATCACTACTATCACCCAACTCCCAGGTACCAAGTAGCACTCTCTGTTACTGTTAGTATTTTACCTGCTGGTGCAAATGAATCTTCATCCTTTCCTGAGAGACAATTATGATTATAAGTTTTTTTTTCTTTTGAGTTGGAGTCTCACTGTTGTCCAGGCTGGAGTGCAGTGGCACACTCACGGCCATCCCAGCGTCGACCTGCTGGACTCCGGTGATCCTTCTACCTCAGCTTTCCAAGTAGCTGGAACTACAAGTGCACACTACCACATCCGGCTGATTTTTGCCTAGGGTGGTCTCGAACCCACAGGCTCAAGCAATCCACTAGCCTTGGCCTCCCAAAGTGCTGGAATTACAGGCTAAGCCACCGAGCCCAGCCGATTATAAGATTTTTGGTAGGCACCAAGACCTGATGGAAAAAGATGCCACCAAAAGTATAGTGATTCAAAACTTATCTTTTAGAAATGTTCATGGCTTCTTCTTGCCTATGGAAAAATAATTCAAACTTATCTAGAATTCACTAATCATCCAAGTTAAGATTATAGTAAGGAATAATTTATTTAAAAAATTATCATACTGACAAAGATTTTTTAAAAACTTGTCATATGTAGCACTACTGAGAGTTTCGTGAAATAGATAGATTGCTGGTGGTATAACCTTTCTAGAGGACAATATGTTCCAAATTCATAAATTATTTATAGTCTCTGAGCCAGTTATTCTTCTCTTAGGTATTTGCTTTAAGGAAATAATAACAATTAATTTTTTAAAATGTATGTTTAAGGATGCTTATCACAGCATTGTTGCAATATTGATAAACTAGAACCGATATAAATGCACAGCTATTAGACATTGTTAAATAAAATATGGTTCCCCCATAAAAGGAAATAGTTAGTAATAAATACATATCCTAAAAAGACATCTAATTGTATGGAATTTTATGTTACCATGTAGTGTTGTTGTCTTAATGAGAGAATTACAAAACATTTTGTTAAAATATGTTATAAAGGCAAAGGAAAAAATGAAAATGAAAGATCAGAGTGTTAACAGTGTTAGTAGTGATTATCTCCAGTGGATGGAATTGAATGTATATATATTTTTCTTTTTTAAAGAATTTTATATTTCTCATATTTTATAAATGACCATAAAATTTTAATCAAGTAAAATAAAAGCATTACAATGAGATCAAAAAAGAGAAAATGTAAGAGCTAAACATCTTCTCAGTGTTGCTCACAACCAGCACTGTCGAGGTCTAAAGAAGAACCAGGTGAGTGAAGGGAAGCGTTCAGGGAAGGAGAAGCCTCAAAACATTGAGGAAAAGGTAGAAAGAGGAAGAGAAGAGGAGAGACGCAAGTGGTGGGAAGAGGAAATGTTCCCCTGTGAACGAGAGGCAAGGAGGAGACTGATGCCCGAACCGTTGCTGAACCCCATTACTCCTCCCCTCCTGATACCCGGTTCTCCTCACAGTTCCAGGGTCACTTTCATGGCCATGTCCAGTCAGTGACCGGGAGTGTGTTCTCCTCCATATCCCTGCTCCACCTGGCACCGTGAACCACCCGTCAGTATCACTCTGTAATCATTCTATTCCTTCTTTGCTCCAAACCCCAATTCCTCTCTGTCTCTCCTCTTTCTATTACACCCTCACCCAGCTAGACTTCCCTCTGGCACTTCACGTGTGCTGTCACCGAGGCATATGAGTCCTTTCTTTGAAATCACTGCCAAACTATTTCTCCTACCTGACATTTCTACGGGCTTCCAGGTAGGTTCCTGCCTCTAGGTTTGCTCCATTTTAATTCCCACTGTGCAACATGGTACACATGTCGGCTTCCTAAGACATACCTTCCCCTTCTAGATCGAAACATTTCCAAAAAATTTCCATGGTCTTTAATGTCTTCAGAAAAGAATTTGCATTTAGATGGGTTTTCAGTAGCTTCCACATAAACAGGTTCCTACCTTTATTTCTAGACCCACCTGCCACAATAGTAGCAGAAGTAAGTTTTGGGGGGTTTTTTTGTTTTTGTTTTTGTTTTGAGTCAGTGTCTTACTCTGTCACCCAGGCTGGAGTGTAATGGCACGCTCACGGCCACTGCAGCCTCGGCCTGCTGGGGTCAAATGATCCTTCTGCCTCAGCCTTCCAAGTAGCTGGAACTACAGGCATGCACCGCTACACCCAGCTAAAATTTTTTTTTTTTTTTTGTGGAGATGAGGTCTCACCAAGTTGCCCAGGCTGGTCTCGAATCCCTGAGCTCAGGCAATCTTCTCACCTTAGCCACCCAAAGTGCTGGGATTATAGACATGAGCCATCACACCCAGTCCATTTTTTTTAAAGACATGGTCTCACTTTGTTACCCAAGCTGGAGTCCACAGCCTCGACCTTCTGAGCTCAAGCAATCCTTCTGCCTCAATCTCGCAAGTAGCTGGAACTACAAGCATATGCCATGATGCCTGGCTAAGTTTTGTGTTTTTTGTAGAGATGAGGTCTCACTATATCACCCAGGCTAGTCTCGAACTCCTGGCCTCAAGCAATCCTCCGACTTCAGCCTCCCAAAGTGCTGGGAGTATAGGTGTGAGCCACCACTCCCAGCCAGTAGTAAGCATTTATTGTAGTTGCAGTATTAGTAGCAGTAATTGTTATAGTAAGCACTTATTGCTGTAACAGTACTGGCACTAGTACTAGTACTAGTAGTAGTTGTCATTACATTTATGAACATTACAATTGTGAACATTTATTGAGTACTCACTGTGTGCTAGGCAATACACTAAACATTTTATAGCATTACTCTGTTTAATATCATATATTATTCCCCTGCCTTTAAAGTATATAGATAAGTAAATGGAGGCTTAAACAGGTTAAATAATTTGCCTCAGATCACACAGAGAATGAAGAGTTGGGATTCTGAACCAGGTCTGCTTGACCCAGAATCTGTACTCATAACTACTATTCTCTTCTTACTTGTTCCCCTCTAAGGTGATGAGATGCTTCGGCCAGACATCTCTTCCCTGATTCCTCAGGTCTCAGTGGCTCTCATCCGGTCATCGCCCCACCTGGATTGCCTCCCTGTCCTGTTCACCTATCTGAATTCTACTCTTCCTACGGGTTTCAAGAGTAACAAGCTCTTCCATAACGGTGCTGTGTACTGGTATTTTTTCCATGAGGACAGTTCTGTCTCCTCATGTGTGTTGTAATTTCAACACAAGACCAATGTGTTGAGTGCTACACAGTACCTAGTACACACAGAGCCTTTCTCATAGATCGGTTCCAAAAATGTTTGATTGCTCAATGGTGGATGGATGCTTGGATGGGCCAAACCACTGTGAGAGTTGGGAAGAGAGACAGTAGCTACTGGATGAAGGAATGCGGTTTAAAGGACCTTGAAGGGAATCCAAGGATCCTAATTCCCAGCACCACCAGGTTTACGAACCTAGAAGCATCATCTTAGCGTGGCATTCTTTCCACAAACATGTAAGAATCTTTGTAAATGCTTCCTCCACCTACATGAATACGGGATCAATTTAGAGGGTTTCCAGGTAGGAAAGAAAACGAAGAGGCACAGAGAGGGATGTGGACTTGTGTGAGGAAAGAGGAGGATTCAAGACTTCCTGTTGTTACCAATCTCATCTTCCATCTGTCTTTGCTTGTAAGAAATCAGCACACACAGGACTAAGAGGGAGGAGAGGGGGAGGAATACGTGGGCTCCCGAAATGGGGGTGAATCTAATCTGTGGTCATCCTGGGAGCAATAACCGGTTTTGCTAAACATAAGATTTAAGAGGAGAGAGGATAAAATGGAGGGATAGCAATAGAGAAGGAATGAAAACCCAGAGTGAGTGGGAAACGCTGCAGGCAGGCGAAGGGGAAAGGTGGAGGAAGAGGATTAAAAAGGAACATGAGAGTGGGAAGTGTGAGAGCAAGACCTGGTTGTGTTTTCTCATAGGTGTGAGAAGGAGCTGGAGCATGTATGTGGGAGGTGGGGGGAGAACAGTGTGTGCCTATATTCCACTCTCTCTCCCACCCTCTGTTCTAAATTCCACCCAACACACAAGCCAGTGCAGACAAAAGTCTTAGTTTCAGATAAAATCAGCTGTTCCCCAAATCCCATCCCCCAGCCCTCTTGCCTGATGACTTCCCATACTTTCCCTCCACCCCATGCTTGTCTCACAAGAGGCTTTGGCAGGAAGCTTCTCAGTACTGACTTGTCCATGGGAAGGACACTGGGGCTATCACCTACCTCCAACCCAAAGTGGCCAAGGGGACTTAGAGTGTCCCATCGTCCAGGCCACCCTTCTCCTGCAGCTCCATTCTTCTGGCCCCTCTCAGACAAGGAACACGTATAGGATTGGCCTTAAGGGAAGGGACATTTCTCGGGGGGAAAAAAACTTAAGCTTAATTTATAAAGCTGGGCTTAGGCTGTTGAGACAAAGGAGCAATGGGAGTTATTAAAAAGTGTGTGTGTTGTTGCATCAGATGCACATAATCATTGGGAGACTGTCTTGAGGCCAACACTTCAAGGGTACTGATCATAGGACCAAGATGAAGAAGGCTAAGAGCCCCTAAGGGAAATGAACTTCCAGAGAGGTTTACAAGAACCAAATCCCTTGAGGTCAGCGCCATAGGTAAGGCCTCCACCCTCTCCTATCACTACTATAGTTGGAAAAGTGAGTTATGTCCTAAGACACAGGCAAGATTACCCCCTCTATAGAGTAAATTCCAAAGAAATAAGAAGGTACCACCTCTCATCCCGGCCTCTGATCTGCTCTCCTCACAGCCAGAGTAACCTTCTCAATTTGAATTGGTTAAACTCATCCTCAAGATATAATCCATTACATAAATATGTAAATACATAAATAAGATATCATCCAGGCCAGGCGCGGTGGCTCATGCTTATAATTCCAGCACTTTGAGAGGCCACTTGAGTTCAAGGAGTTTGAGACCAGCCTAGACAACATAGTGAGACCTTGTCTTTACAAATAATAACAAAAAAATTAGCTGAGAGTGGTGGCATGCCTGTAACCTCAGCTACTTGGGAGGCTGAGATGGAAAGATTGCCTGAGCCCAGGAGATCAAGGCTACAGTAAGCCATGTTTGTGCCACTGCACTCCAGCCTGAATGACAGAATGAGACCCTGCCTCAAAACAAAAACAAAATAAAAAAGATAAAAACAAAATAAACCAAAAAAAGATATCTACATACCATAAAAGTCACCATTTTAAAGTGATTTCAATCATTCAGTGATTTTTAGTATATTCCCAAATTTGTGTAACCATCACCACTAGCTAACTCCTGAACATTTTCATCACACACACACACACAAAATCTCATATCCTTTTGCGACCACTACCCCATTTTGTTCTCTCTTTGGTCCCTGGAAACCATGAATGAAACTTTTGCCTCTGTGCATTTGCCTGTTCTGGTCATTTCCCGTAAGTGGAATCATTTCACACACACACACACACACACACACACACACACACACACACGGCTTTTTGTGTCTTGCTTCTTTCACTATGTCTTCAAGTGTCATCCATATTGTAGCATGTACCAGTACTTCATTCCTTTTTATGGCTGCATAATATTCCATCATGTGGATATGTCACTTCTGATTACCCATTGTTGAGTTATTGGACATTTGGGTTCTTTCTACTTTTTAGCTATTATGAATAAAGTTGTTAGGAGTGTTCATGTACACGATTTTGTGTGGCCATATGCTTTAATTTCTCTTGAGTACATACCTACATGTGGAATGGCTGGATTTGATAGTAACTGATGCTTAACCTTTTGAGGAACAGCTGGACGGTTTCCAAAGCAGCTACACCATTTTACATGCCTACCAGAAGTGCATGAGGGTTTCAATTTCTCCACATCATCACCAACATTTCTTCCCGTCTTTTAAAAAAACTGAAGAAAATTAATCAATGTAATGCACTAAATTAATTAAACAAATGAAAAAATACATAATCATATCTCAATAGAAGCAGAAAAAGCACTTTGAAAAAAATTAACACTCATGATTTAAAAAAAAACACTCAGCAAATTAGGACTAGAAGGGAGGCATATGTGAAAACTCCACTGCTAACATCATGCTCCAGGATGAAAGACTGAAGGCTTTTCTCTCACCCCCTAAGACCAGGAACAAGACAAGGATGTCCACTTTAACCGCTGCTGTTCAAATTTGTACTGGAAGTCCTAGCCAGGGCACTGAATAAAGAAAAAGAAATAAGAAGCATCCATATTAGAAAAAAAAAAGAAGTAAAACTATTTCTATTTACAGATGGCATGATTTTATATATAGAAAAATCCCATGTAATTCACAAAAATTATTAGCACTAATAAACAAATTTAGCAAAGTTGCAAGGTCTAAGTTTACACAAAAATCAGTTGTGTCTATACACTGGAAAAAACAATAAAAAGAAGTTAAGTAAACGATCTCATTTTTATAATAACAGAAAAGAATAATATACCTAGGAAAAAATTAACCAAGGAGGTGAAAGACTTGTACACTCAAAACTATAAAACATTAATGAATAAATTAATAAAGATCTAAGTAAACAAACAGACATCTCACGTTCATGTATTTGAAGGCTTAATATTGTTAAGATGGCAGCTCCCCCAAAGTGAACTGCAGAGTCAAAATAATTTTTATCGAAATTTCAATCGTTTTTCTTTTCTTCTTTCTTTCTTTCTTTCTATCTTTCTATCTTTCTTTCTTTCTTTCCTTCCTTCCTTCCTTCCTCCCTTCCTCCCTTCCTTCTTTCTTTCTCTCTCCTCCTGCTCCTCTTCTTCTTCTTTTGGTAGAAATGGAAAAGTTAATCCTCAAATTCATATGAAACTGCAAGGAGCCCCAACTAGTCAAAACAGCATTGACAAAGAAAAACAAAGTAGGAGGACTTATACTTCCCAACTTCAAAACTTACTGCAAAGTTACAGTAATAAAAACAATGTGATACTGGCATGAGGATAGATATATAGATAGACCAATGAAATAGAATTGAGTGTTCAGAAGTAAATCAAAACATCTATGGCAAATGATTTTTAACAATGGTGCTAAATCCATTTAATGGACAAATAGTCTCTCCAACAAATGGTGCTGGGACTACTGGAAGATCACATGCAAAAAAAGTAAACCTTTGCCTCATTCCATATGCAAAAAATTAGCCCAAAATCCATCACTGACCTAAATATAAGAGCTAAAACTATAAAACTCTTAGAAGAAAGAAATCTTCATGATCTCAGATTTGGCAATGGATTCTAAATTTGACACCAAAAACATGAGTAACAACAACAAAATAAACATATCAGAGTTCATAAAAATTAAGATCTTCTGTGTATCAAAGCACATTATTAAAAATGTGAAAAGATTATCTACAGAATGGGAGAAAATATTTGCAAATCATATAACTTGTAAGAGATTAATGTCTGGAATATATAAAAAATCTTGCAACTGAACAACAAAAAGACAACCTAATTAAAAAATGGACAAAAGATTTGGATAGATATTTCTCCAAGAAGATGTACAAATGGCCAATAAGCACATGAAAAGATATTCGGTATCACTGAACATTAAGAAAATGTGAATCACAACCATGAGATACTATTTTACTCCCACTAGGATTGATTTTCTTAAGTTAAACCACCCTAGCATCTCTAGGATAAGTCAAATGTGGTCATGGTGTATATTCTTTAATGTGCTGTTGGATTTGATTTATTGAGAATTTTTGCACTTATATCTATAAAAAATATGATCTGTTTCTTTCGTGTGGTGTTAGGGTGACATTGGTCTCATAGAATGTGTTAGACAGTGTTCTCTTTGCTTCTATTTTTTGTAAGAGTTTGAGTAGCATTGGTGTTGATGATCCTTTAAATGTTTGGTAGAATTCACCAATGCAGCCATCTGATCCTGAACTTCTCTTTGTTGGGAGGTTTTTGAACCCTTGTTCAATATTTGCTTGTTACAGATCTGTTAAAATTTTCTATTTCTTCTTAAGTCAGTTTTGGAAATTTATTTGCTTCTAGGAATTTGCCCATTTAATCTAGATTATCCAGTTTGTTGGCATATATTGCTCATGGCACTCTTTCATAATCCTATTAATTTATGTAAGGTTGGTAGTGATGTCTCTGCTTTTGTTTCTAATTTTATTTATTTGCCTCTTCTCTCTTTTTCTTAGTAACTTTAGCTAAAGATTTGTAAATTTCATTGAGCTTTTTAAAAAACTAACTTTTGGTTACATTGATTGTATTTATTGTTTTTCTGTTCTCTGTTTCATTTATTTCTGCTCTAATCTTTGTTATTTCTTTCATTCTGCTGGCTTTGGTTTTAGTTTGTTCTTTTTCTAGTTCCTTAAATTCAGATAGCTGATTTGAAACCTTTCTGCTTGTTTTTTTTTTTTTTTTTTTTTTTTGTCAGATTCGCACTCTGTAACCCAGGCTGGTATTCATTGGTATAATAATAGCCATGGTAGCCTGACCTGCTGGACTCAGGCAGTCCTTCTGCCTCAGGCTTCCAAGTAGCCGGAACTACAGGTGCACACCACTGTGCCTGGCTAATTTTTTTATTTATTGTAGAAACAAGGTCTTGCCAAGTTGTCCAGGCTAGTCTCAAACCCCTGGGCTCAGGCAATCCTCTCGCCTCAGCCTCCCAAAGTTGTGGGATTGCAGGTATAAACCACCACACCCAGCCCATTCTCCTTTTTTAATGTAGGATTTTACAGCTATAAATTTCCCTCTATCCACTGCTTTTACTGCATTCTATAAGTGTTAGTGTGTTGTATTTTTGTTTGCATTCATTTCAAAGTATTTTCTAATTTCAGTAATAATTTATTCTTTGACCCATTTGTTGTTAAATGGGTCAAAATTTCCATCTTTTCTTTTATTATAGACTTCTTCATTCCATTGTGGTCAGAGAAGATACTTCGTATTATTTCAGTTTTTTGAGTTTTTTTTGTTTTTTGAGTTGGAGTCTCACTCTGTCACCCAGACTGGAGTGCAGTGGCCGCTCCCGGCCACCGCAACCTCGACCTGCTGGGCTCCAGCGATCCTTCCGCCTCAGCCTTCCAAGTAGCTGGAACTACAGGCGCGCGCTACCACGCCTGGC
>CAUYQG010211629.1:0-14893 GCA_963574415.1 Tarsius wallacei | reverse complement strand
GGGTTCGAGACCCGCCTGGGCAGGCGAAACCTCATCTCTACAATAAATCAAAAAAATTAGCCGGGCGTGGTAGCACACGCCTGTAATTCCGGCTACTCGGAAGGCTGAGGCGGAAGGATCGCCGGAGCCCAGCAGGTCGAGGCTGCGGTGGCCGGAAGCAGCCACTGCACTCCGGTCTAGGCAACAGAGTGAGACGCCAACTCAAAAAAAAAAAAAAAAAAAAAAAAATCTGAATATTCATGAAGCTCAAGGAACTCCAAATGAAAGAAATTAAAAGAGATCTACACTTAGACAAATCATAGTCAAATTGTCAAAAGCCAAAGACCAAGAGAGGATCTCAAAAAATAACAGAAAAAAAGGAACTCATTATATATAATTGTCAGTTGAATAACTTCTCATCAGAAATTATGGTGACCAGAAACAGAATAATATTTTCAAAGTGTTGAAAGAATAAGATTGTTAACAAAGAACTATATATCCAGGAAAACTTTCCCTCAAAAATAAAGGAAAGGCAGGGCTCAGTGGCTCAGCCTGTAATCCCGTACTTTGGGAGGCTGAGGTGAGTGGATTGCCTGAGCCCGCAGGTTCAAGACCTGCCCAGGCAACTTGGCGAGACCTCATCTCTACAATAAATCAAAAATTAGCCAGGCGTGGTAGTGCATGCCTGTAGTTCCAGCTACTTGGAAGGCTGAGGTGGAAGGATCGTTGGAGTCCAGCAGGTCGAGGCTGCGGTGGCCGGGAGCGGCCCCTGCACTCCAGTCTGGGCGACAAAGTGAGACTCCAACTCAAAAATAAATCAATCAATAAATAAAGGAGAAATTATTTCCAGATAAATAAAATCTGAAATAATTAATATCTAGCAGACCTTCCCTAAAAGAAATAGTGAGCAAGTTTTCCAGGCTGAAATGAAAGATTCTAAGGAGTAACTTGAATTCACATAAAGAAATAAAGAGCCTGGTAAAATTTAGCTACATAAATAAATACAAAACACAGTATAAATGTGTTTTTGTTGGTAACTTTTATCTTCCCCTATCTTATTCAAAAGGCAACTACATAAAGCATTAATTTAAAAAGTGTATTGATGGGCTTTTAGTGTATATACCAAGACTTTAAACTTACTTAATATTAGAATTTTATCAATGAATCTATTCATAGATTAAATAAAAAGCCTGTATTATCTCTTAGATATAAAATTAAACATATGTTTCTGATTAAAAACACAAGTTAAGGTAGGAATTAAAGTAGACTTCCTTATCTTTATATGGGATATTTACAGAAATACATAAATGTCACACTTAACAATGGATTATCAAATATTTTCCATTAATATTAAAATAAAATAAGAATTATGACTATCATATTACATATTATACATTCAGTCAGACCAGTAAAAGAAAAAAAAGAGAGAGGGAGATAATTATTGCAAAGGAAGGCATAAAACTGCAATTATTTTCAAACAATAACTTAAAATTTTACATTTATCAGAAAATAATTTTAATGAAAAACTAATAAAAGTACTAATTGTTAAGTAAAACAACAAGATATAAGATAAATATAGAAAATCCAGTTGCTTTCATATTCACAAGTCATTACCAGCCAGATAATAAACTTAAAAAGAAGTGTAATTCACAAGAGTTCCAAGTGTATGATATCTGTGAATAAATAAGAGCCTGGAATTAAATATTTGCATCCTATATAGTAGATTAAATGTTAAAAACATCCAATGAAATCAAGTACCAGAAAAATATTACTTATAAGTCAACGAGATAAAAACACACAACACAATAGAAAACTATACAAACAAAATTTCTCAGATAAATAATTGAAAATGAACAATAAACTACCTTAAAAGTTATAAAAGATGATAAAGTGTGTAAATAAACAGAAAAAACAAAGTAATCCAGATCACATTCTGTGTATTTTTGTGATACTCAATATGATAAACTCTAGCCCCAGGTGGCTATTTAAGTTTAAAATAATTTAAATTAAATTTGATTTAAAATTTAATTCTTTAATTGCACCACCCAAATTTCTTTCACTTTTATATTTAATCTTATTTTTTTAGAGTCCAGGTTTTGCTCTGTTGCTGAGGCTATAATATGTGACTTGGTCATAGCTCACAGCAGCCTTGAACTCCTGGTTCAAGTGATCCTCCTACCTCAGCTTCCCTAGTAGCTGTAACTACAGGCACGTGTCACCAAGCCTGCCTTCACCACATAAATTTCAAGTGCTCAGTAGTCATATACAACTTGTGGCTACTGTTTTAGACATCACAGATATAGAACACATACAGAATGCAGAAAATTCTAGTGGGCAGAACTGGTGTAAAAGATTTAAACTGAGGGCATGGGAATGGATCCAGGCTCACTGTTGGTAGAAGTGTAAATGATGGAGAAAAATATGGCAACATCTGTCAAAGTTAAAATGGATTAAGTATATTATTTTTTAGGAAAATAGGTACAAAAATATAATAAAAGGACACTCATAGAATTATGTTTATAATACATAGTGAATAATTGGAAATATCCTAAATATCATTGATCAGAATAGTTAGCTGATTTATATAACCTATTAAGTGGAAAAAAGTCACAAACCAAAATAAATAATATTATGTGTGTGCTCGTGTGTGTGTTTGTATTTGTAAGGTTTGTATGTATTTGTAACTAGAAAAAATAGGCTTTTAAGGATACCCAGTACATTTTTATGAAATTGAAGGTTAAAAGAAACTATTATGTTTTGCTCTTCTTTTGTGGTGTTAAAGTTTTCTTCCTTCCATAACTAAAAAAAAAAATTTAAAGAAGTCATATTAGTGGATGCAATGCCCTAAGTATTCTTTCCATTTTAGAGATTTCACCTATATCAGAGAAGTGGTGTTTGACTAACATTGCCACATACACTAAGAGAATTACATGTCATTCATCCTTTTTCCTTAAACATGACTGCATTTAGATATGGAACTCTGAATAAGAAAAAAATGTGTATACTTAGGAAAAAACAAAAAATATTTTTATATTTTCAAATTCAGTACTAATCAGTGAATTCAAATAAAATTCACTCTGGGTCTTGATTGTGTCTATACCAAAATAACAGCAGAACGGGCTGGTATGCAGTTCTTCATCTCATTTGTTGCATGTGGTATATCAGCTTTAAGACTAACTCATCTTGAGGGCTCTGGGTGGCATATTCACTTATGTAGAGCTAGTTTAGTGTACAGCCCAGAGTATGAAAAAGAAATATGGCTAATTGATTTTGTAAAAGTGAGAAATATGCATATGTTATTTTAGCTGGAACCTTTAGTCAACTGGTAGAAAAAGTGAATTTTCATTCTAATATCAAAACTTATAGTTAAAGCATTAAAAAATATGTGGTTCTCCTTTAACACACATAAATTATTCTGGTGGACATGAATATTTTACATTCTGTATGACTTTGTATGTTAATATTAATAATTTTAAAAATTATTCTTTTTTTACCTCATGGCATCATTTCAAAAGAAACTTCAGCATGTCTTTGATAAAAGTCATATCTAATGTTTATAAAACACTTTACTATGTAAATAACCATTTTTATATTTGCTCAATTAAGTCTCATTAGTATACTTTCCAGAAAAATGTTATCTTTGTGCTGTGAATATCATTATGTTGATTAGAATTATTTTGGACAAAACATTAAAGTAATAGAATATATTCCTAAGATGCCTTCTATTAAACTTTTAAAATCTTTCTTCCCCTACTTAGATTTATTGCCTCCTCCTCACCCATAACGCAGGTATTCTGTGTTGTTTCCCATCACAATGGCTTATGAAAATTGGTTCTTTTTCATCATGGTTTTATGTTTCCATCTACAAAATTTAATTTTTCTGTCCGCTATCACCTCAGAATATTGATTTCAGCTAGTTTTCTGTTGGGAAGCAATGTAAAATGTTGGTGGTAACAAAAACCATCTTCTGAGGTGTTTACATCTAAATGTACTCATGCAACCAATAGGAATAAAATACTTAATGGCAGAGCTATAGAAAAAGAAGCCAACAAAGCGGTAGAGCCTTTTGAGAGGGTGATGTCTGGAGTCATTTAAGACATTACCCAAAAGCCTTATTAGCCTTGCATGATGTTTCAAATTGAATATTGAAATATGTGTTTTATTTATAAATGTTGAATTTTCCTATTCACTATATTCCAACAAATGAAGAGATGGACATATTATTAACTATAGTATTATTCTTGTTCCATACAACCTCTCAAAGGCATTTCTGTCAAAGAGCAGCAACCGAAAACTGACACCAAAAATCCTAAATACTAGTTTGTTATTCAAGCTTGTTCCCAATTTCAAGGTTATTATTTGTCAACAGATGCGTTTCTTAAGTGCAACATATTTTGTGAAATCCTATATTCATATCAAGTATTACAAAGATTGTTCATAAAAATAAAGTCACCTCTAAAAGGGTTATAGATACAAATACAAGCGACCCCAGAGTTAGAATAGCAAAGACTACTTAGATGTCAAGGATCCATCTTCAAAAATATACTTAAATTTGTGTTTTAAAAACACACTATGATAATGAGCTTTTTAAATTATTTTATTTTATTTTGAGGTTTTGCCAATGACTGTGTTGCTTAAGTCACTTAATTTGGGGCTTTCTTATGTCATTTGTGAAATGATGGAGACTGAATCATAGAAATTTCCAAAGTTTCCCCCAGCTGGACCATTGTATAAATTGAGGTTCTATAGATTTTTTAAAAAGATTAAACTGTTAGTTTTGAGATTGCTGTAGAGTCACATGCAGTTGTACAGAGAAAGAGAGATCAATGTACCCTTTACCCAGTTTCCTCCAATGGTAACATCTTACAAAAATATAGGACAATATTACAACCGGAAAATTGGCTTTGATTCAATTAAGATATAGAATAGTTTGCTATAGATTTGATTCCTTCATAATAATTAGGAAAGATGTTAAGCATATTCTGAGCGCTTATTGTATAGTATGTTTTATATGCTTTATTTCACTTTGTTCTAATTATAGACCATTTTAAGATAAGGCTCAGTAAAAAGTGGAAGTCAGGTTCAAGGTTTGTCTGACTCCACAGCCCTTAATCTTTCTGCCAGCATGCTGCCCCTGAAACGAATTTCAAATCTCAAAGATCTTTATCATTGCTTTACATACCATTAAGTTGTACCACACATATCACCAGAAAGAGTTGTGCATTATGCATTTTGCTTACAATGCTTTAGAAAGCCACAAATCTAGGAAGATTTAAAATCTCTCTGGGTCTAGGTCACCCAGCCCATCAGCCATTTAGCCAGGATTAAAATTGCAGTGTCTATCTCCTGGGATCCCTCTTTCCTTTTCACCTTGTATACTATAGCCTCATTCTCTGAATGATAAATGATGGCAGAACGCAGCAGAGAAAGAAGCTGGGACACTTTGAAAGGAGTCATTTATATGTTCCAAAGGAAGAAAAGTAATTTTACAGTCAAATCTGTTCAGATGTGTTACTTATTTCTGTAAGATAAAAAACCTGCACACACTTTTCTATGAAAATATAAATGCAAAAGTCAAAATCATGCTGCTCAGACAATCTTCTACTATCTCCTACCAATCTCCCAGGATACAAACACTAAAGTCTTTCTGAGCATCTAGGGACCCTCAGACCATTCGAGCCTGGGCCCCTTAGAAATAACAATTTAAGCAATAAATATGTAATGAGTGTCTACTAAGTGTCAAAATTAGAAAATTGAGGATACATAATGAACTAAAAAGGCACAGTTCTTCTGTAGTAAATATGGAATATAAGAATATATTTATTTGAATAACAACTAGTTATATTTGTATAATTGTATACTTACACAAATATATACTTATAGGTCATATGCTAATGCATATGGAAAGGATTAATGACAATTAATAAAAGAGCAATGTAGTCAAATCTGAGGGTTTAGAGAAAATTTCTTTGAGGATGGAATATCCAAGTTGGGAACTGAAGGATGAGGGAATAGCTTCTATGCTCAGAGAAAAACCTGAGGCCTGGGAACTGGTATCCTCTGGATGTTGGAATGCTTGCTCATTCATTGAACTGGATGTTAATCCTGGGTCTCCACTGGGTTTTTTACTGGGGATGTCAGCTGGAACACTTACATGTGGCCTTTCCATGTGAGCCGGGCTTCATTACAACATGGCGGCTTGGTCTCAAAGATAAGGAAAGAGAGAATGCTAGCCAAGTGGAAACAGTATCACCTTTTATGCTCTAGTGTCCTAGTCTGGAAAGTCATTTGGCATCACCTCCAATACATTTTTTTCTTTTCTGATGTAGTCGCAAAGCCCAGATCAGTTTTAAGGGGAGGAGAAATAGATCCTGCCTTGTGATCCGGATCGGTAACAGTATGAAAAAGCATTAATGCAGCAAATATTTTATTTTTAGAAAATTTTGGAAATTATAACCTGCCACAAATAACTTTCACGGTTCAAAACTATTAAATAGAGCATACAGTCTCCCAAGTCTATTCGCCTTCATGTTAATTCCGTGATTATCAAACAGACTGTTCCCTTGTAGGACAACACAGCTGAAGCTAGTATCTTTATAACAATAATCTGGAGCAAAAGGGAAAGCACTGCCTCCTCAGTGTCACAGTAGGTGTACCACTGTGGCTTTTTTGTCTCTGATTGGCCCATGAGCCCATCCCTAATCCAATCACTGTGACCCAGGGAATGTGATGCTCGAATTGACGGAGTTTGAGTCACATATCTCTGTTGGAGCAGGGAACGAAGTTAACACCCTTGGTAGCACATTAACCAAAATCATGGTGCAATTAGAGAAGAATGGTGAATGGCTGCTCTGGGGCACACATGACAGGACTTTAGTCAAATGTTTTATTTTAACTAAGTCTCCAACCTTAGAAGCTCACCAAGATGAATTGCCATGTGTCCCCCTACATAACAAAATTAATTTGGTCTGTTGTATGAAATGATTCTATCTAGTCTACCTAAATTCAACAGGCCATTTGTCAGAAGTTACTATTTAGGTTTAGGCAAATTTGGTACTGATTTGTTCTTTTTAACAGATGTTGGCCAACAGATTCAACAATTTCTCAGTCAGCTCCTAAATCACCTTGTTCTTTCCAGGTTGGTCTTTAATAAACAGAATATTTTGATTCTAAAAGCAAAAAATTAAAAAAATTAAAAATAGAGCACAGTTCAGCTGTCACCTTTTATCAAGTTATGAAAAGCTGCATGTCCCTTTTGGTACCATAAATGTAAAAGCTAAATTTTAATTCTAGATTTTATATTCAATGAAATGCAACATTTATCACATATTTCATATATTATTTTCCACTTACTTGTTCAACTATGTCTCAAATATCAATTATATTTAGCGCTCCAGAAATTAAGTAAGGAGATTTACATAGATTTTATCAAGCATTAACTGTCCTCCACTTTTTGCTCCTTTGACCAAAACAAATTTGCCATCTAAATGAATTGATTCCATTCACATTAACCAATGTCCCCTTTTTTCTCTTTTGGTTACCTTTGTTTACCATTTTGCTTATTACTGTCTGAGAAAACATAATATTATGACTGTGAAAAATATATTCAGCTGTCCTAACACAAAGTTTCCCAATGGTAGGTAAGAATAAATGCAGAGAAAACATAAACACAGTACAATGAGGTTAGTGGTTGAGTGCTTGGGCTTTCTGAAGTCAACCTCCTGAGTTTGAAATCATGCTCCAAATTTTATGATTTTTGAGACTTTTTTTACTTAACCTCTTTGTACCTTGGTTTTGTCTCTGTGACATAAGTGTAATAATAGGACCAAGAAAACTGAGTTAAGTATAAAACAAGATAAAGCTTGTGAACTATGCTCAGTGTTAGGTAAAATTTAAGCCTAAGAAAACAATAGCTGTTATGACATTAATAAGAAAACATGGCACCCAGTTTACCTACCCGATGAAGGTAAACACGTAGAAAAATGTGTTATGTGAATATTACCATATGACATATCCTCAGACATATAGTCTTTCAGTACAATAGGCTTCAAGTAAACCTAGAAGAATGAATTCGTATCATTGGGAATAGAGCATGAGCACAAGTAACACTGGTCTCTCTTGTGTACCTGGATCTCTCATACTCACCCTTTACCTCAAAAGTCTGATTGGGTTAACTTCATTATCATCCATGGTAGTCTGTATTATTTTAGCTCTCTTTCTGTCCAATCAATTGAGGTTATTTCTTTCATCACACTGGGACAAAGAAATAATTACTTGTGCTTAAAAGGATACCTTAGGCTTACCAGTCTCCTTAAAGTTTTGTCAGTTCTCTCTGAAAATAGGCATGTTTGGTCAAAAAGGAGCACATAGCATTCCTGTTCATCTCAGAGGATATGAGGAATTCTTTCCTTCTTTGTCCTTGCCACCACTGTTAGTCAAACATTTAAAAATCACACCACTGTATGTCATAGCTCTATTGCTTGTCCTCCCATCCTGGTGACAGTTAAATCCTGAGTTGCCCACCATTCACTACCATGCACTTCTCTTTGGTATCCAACATTGACCTTCTTCACATTCTTATTTTTTTCTACCATCATTCAAGTGTAAATTCTTTCGGGATAAGATGCTTTGTCTTATTCTCATATCAATACCATTTTTTACTTCTGTTCCCTGATCCTGTCTCTCTTCTCTTCTTTCTATACTCCATCCCTAAGTCCACCATTCCACGATTAATGGACTTCAGAGATCATCAAACTATTTCACAAAACATTTGTCACCTTGGACTTTAAGGAACTCTCATTCTCTCTGGAAGACCCTGATTAACAGTTTCTTCTTTGAAGCAAAACTGTGTATTCTCTTATCTTGCCTCTTAGAATTGAGCGACAGGGTCTGAACACTCAGTGCTCGTCATCACCATTTTCAGAACCTTATTCTTCCATCTTCTCATAAAAATTCCATGCTTCTTCTTGACTCACGCCAATAAGCTTTACTATCTCCGTCTCTGTTGGGATTAAGGAACAATTCAGGAACGATTCTACAAATGTTTAAACCTTTGTGACAGATGACATGAATTGTTCCAGAACCCTTAGGATTTAGGCTGTAAAATTCCTATGAGGGCTTGAGAGAAATGCCACACATGTTTTCTCCACCACAAATGATATGTAACTTTTTAAAGTATGAAACTGTAAAGGATCTGAGATGTTACTCTACTTGCTAAGTTAGGCTGTATGTATGTATGTATGTATGTATGTATGTATGTATGTATCTGTTTATCTATCTACAGAAACCCCAGACTTCTAGCTGAGAGAACAGATCCTTTATTCACAGAACATCTCAACAATGTCCCAGCTCCCCACTGGGTAATACAATGAGGGTCAGATATCACCTGTGCATTTGGAGGTTGCACTACAGAAAAAGAACCCTAAAATTATGAGAGTCAGAGATTACATAAGGCAGCTGGCACATCGATTTCTCCACCTCTCTAGAGAGATATTTTTTGCTCTGTAGTGTAAACAAATCTCCAACAAGGGGAAGAGAAAGTATCGTGCTTTCCTTCACCATTTTGGAATATAAACAAAACGCTCCAGGGGAGATTTATCTTTAAGGTTGCATTCAATCATCTTTTACTCAGAAAAGCCTGGATCATGCAGAAATTAAAAATACGAATTGATTCACAATCTATGGTCCAAGTGATAGAACTGCTTCACGGCAGCCTGGATCTGCATCAGGGCAGTTTTCTGGTCCGGATCCCACTCAACTTGACTGTCTTCCTTACCATCCTCTGAAAGTCAAGTACTATTTTCAAGGGTGGGCTACTCTGCCTCTTGAACCTAAAGACACTTTGCTCTTCATGGTGAGATGTGTGAGATGTAATAATTTCTCATTTATTTTGAAGGGGAGGAGAAGGTATCCAAGCACTACCCAGACCTTTATGACTCTCAAAACTTTCCAATGTAGTTGGTCCTGATTCTTCATAGAATTTATCTCCCACCTTCTGGAGTTCATATGTTTAGCCAAAACCATACTTTGTTAACATATTTGCCACTGCTTGCTTCCATGGTCCCATTACATGATATTGTCCATATAGCAGACTAATATGATGTAAATGTTCAGACAGTATGGATCTTTTAGAGTATGCTAAGAACGATGACAGGAGCGTTCACATAGACTTGTGGTAAGATCATCAAAGTACATTACTGACTGTTTCAGATGAATATGAACATATTTCTTCTTAATAGAAATGAAAATAAGAACATTTGCCAGATCAGTGATCACATACCATGTATTTGAGCCATGCACATTATTTCACATCAGCACAGCACAGCAAACAGAATCCATCTGACTAATGGATTGCTTTGGGATAATATGGGGACCATCACCTTTACACTTATTCAGATTTTAAAGGTGGCACTAATCTCTGCCTTTCCCTCCAAGATGAAACATTGTTTCTGACTTACTAATTAGGTCAACGAGGAGGGAGTCAGTGACAGTTTCAGAGGCTTCCATGCGGCCTTCCCCACTTCGATCAGGAACACATATAGAAGTTCTAACAGCAACTCAGTTTCTCTTTTGTAATTATATATTCGGAGTCAGGACTAGGGAGACGGCCACTGGGGGCGTCTGGGGACCTGGTCACAACAGGAGACAGTATCGCATTTTTATATGATCTACATCCATGAGCACCGATGTTAACTTAGACCAGTGTCCCACAGTCCTTAAGATTTTTTTGCATTCCCCTCTTCCTAGTGTATGGTGCTTGAATAGATGGCTATAAGAGCCTTTGAGGAAAGAATATGGGAATCCTTTTCCTAAATACTTGCCTACTTGCATGGCCAGGCAGAGTTTTTCCTCCTGAGGACGCAGTTTGTCCTTCAGCTCAAATGTTTTGTGTCTGAAAACTGGCTCAGATGTGGAAACTCACAAGCATTTGAAGTATTTTATTGGGCCTAGTGCCTTCAGGCTCCTTCCTTGATTTATTTTGATTCTGTGGACTCAGTGACATCAATGTAGGTTACCAATCTATCTTGCCCCTAGGGAAGCTATGTTTTATTCACCACTTTCATGGTGCCTTGTGGTTTAGGACCCATGATTACCACTGCCAATTATGCTATTCATGGCATTAGATGTAAACTCCTTGCTTCTGACAGCCACCACCTATTCTTTTGGAATTCCGCCATTCTCAATTCTATTATTGAGCTCAATTGCATAACAGAATCCCCTGCTATGTTTTTCCTCACCTACAGAGGAAAGTCACCACTGAGTTTCTCAATGATGTTGGTGCCTCTCTCGCCCGAGAGTACTTTATCACTTTGGTAAAATAAGTGTCCTCCAGCTCTACCTGTGGTAAGTGGTCAGCTGGTAGATTTTCTAACCTTACATTAACATTCACTGTAGCATGCCTGTTTCCACTATCTGGCATTGTGGTTGCTCCACTTCTGTTTCACTTGCTGTGGGCCACTGCTGTCTCCAAACTTCTAAGTGCAAAAATTGAAGCAGCATATTAGCATGATATCCTGAAGTCCTTGCCAGGTAACTAGACCCTGTGTTTTAGGAGAATGCTACCATGTCAATAAACTCATTATTCAGACTTTTGTTTCATCCATCCCAATCTCTCAATTCAGGCCCTGTAGGATCTAGACCCATGCGTTCCCTGCCTCTTGCTGGTACATGTTGCCTAGATCATGGTGGTTCTTTGGGATGTAGGCAATTTCTTTTTTTCTAGACCCAGCACTCCACTGACCAGTAGACCATGACACTTATTGGTCTGGGAATTAGAAAGGGAGGTGGATCTAGATTCTCAGGTGGAATTGTGAGATAGAGATTGCCATCAAGCAGGAGAAAAGTAATAGTCTTTAACAGAGAGGAGTGGGACCTTCCTGCAAACCAGAGAGTCTGCGGCTTGAACATTTTCCAGTCACAGGGCACCATGCTACTCCCCAGAGTCTCACACCTTCCCTACCAGATCCATGACTTGATGCAGTTGAGACTTTAGCCTCCTGTGGCGCTTTACCACTGGCCCTGATCCTCTGCTTTTTCTGTCTAAAGCTGTAAAAGATAAGTGTTACTTTATATGTTGCCAATGAGGAACTCTGACTTTCACATTTTGCTTTTGATCTGTGATTAATTACCCTCAGCCTTTCAGGGTCTTTCTCCAATGCATCAATTACGCTCAGCAAGAGCCATCTGATTTCATTGTCTTTATAATTAGTACTTTCACTGAGCCTCTCAAAAGCCTGCTATGCTGTTCTGGCCTGTGCAGTTTCATTTTCTGGTGTTTTGTTCCATTTCAAGTGAGGAAGTTTAACAGCCATCGCTCACATCAAACTTCTTTCTGTCTTCTTGGTTGATACCTTTCTTCTCCAAGGGACAATAATCAAAATATGCTGCAAGTACTTTGCTCAGTGTCTGACACAATATAATTACTTTGTTTATTGAATGTATAAATATCAGATTTCTTTTATGGCTTGTGTGGTGATCTTCTCTAAGTCTAATAATTGGTTGCTTGTTAATATAGTGTAAATAGAACAAGGCAAATTCTAATAGCTGGTACATTGGAATCGTGTTCTGTCTACTGAGATGAATCTGATTCACAATAAGAATTAGATTACAGCTGAACTAATGGTTATTATTTTTCTAAAATTGAGCTGGTCAGGTGAATCTGATGTGTTGGGGGTCTACTCTAGATAGCTGCAGGCTGTACCTCTTCTGTTCATGCTAATTGGAAATAGAGACATTAGGATTCTTGACAGAGGCCTCTCCACAAATAATAAAATAAGCTCCAGTAAGAGCTCTAGGTTAATTTTAAAATCAACCGTGTAAACATTACTTGCATTAACCATATTGATTATGTGGAGAAGTTATCGCCTTTACACATAAACACACACGTATTTCTATTAAAATTGAATTGATTGTGATTCACAATCAACACCAGTGAAATTCCGTAATGCTGCCTTAACCAGTGAAACCTAATGGAATCGGTTTTCACAGCCTCCCTTATCTATACTTATAGAAACCTCTGCTTTTCATTCCCAGTGCAATTCCTTTAGAGACAGCATGGCACGCTATCACAGAGGAATGTTATTCTAGCTTGCTTGTGTCCTTGAGGGTGAGGGTCAAGGACCTCAAGTATGTTTTCTTTCTTCCAGAGAAAGAAAGATGGTGCTTTGTGAAACAACCATGATGCTTCCACACATGCCATTTGCCAGCGTACAAAACAGCAAGTCTTTTCTCTCTGCACAGACATCCATGCTAGCTTCCTGTCTTCCATGCACTGCTGGTATCTGACTCTGAATCTAACCACTCCCTGAATGTACAAAGGATTCGGTTGTATCTTTTTCTGTGCTTGCTTGAGCCCCCACTAATGTTGCTGCAGCTCGGCAGTCAGCTGCTCAGACAATGAGGGCCTGTCTCTTCATCTTGCAATTTCCTATTCTCCATTCTCTACATCCAAGATGCAACAAAAGGAATTCATTAAAGAAGTTAAGTGCTTGGTTATTATCAGAGGGGAAAAAACAGATTTAGCTAATTTTGACCAAAGAGATCTTTCACAAGAGTCACTGAAGTCAGCTGTTTACTCAGTGAACATAAAGAATCACCCACAATTTCTACTGGTCCTCTCATTATGCCACTATGGGATACAGTTTTTGTTGTTATTTAAAAGGCAAGGACAGATTATGTAGTTATTTGAAGAACTCAGTGTTTTAGTTTTTTTTTCTTTGCTCACTTATGTGCCACTTGTATAGTCACTGAATTCCTTGTTCAGTTCTGAATATTAAAGCAAATGAGCTAATACCTGATTATCAACTTTCCTGGAGAGCAAGTCAAAGACATTTCTTTACTAACTTCATCAAGTGCAGTTAGTAACTGAGTAAAATCCTTTAATCCAAGAATAATCAAAAGCTCTAATGCCTTGTAATGCACATAAGTAAACCAAATATATTTCTTAAAAAGGCATCAAACCCATATATTTTAATAAATGCATCAGTATATAGAAAAGTCACTTTATTCTTTTATCAATAAAATTAAGTTTTCAATTTTCTATAAGATTTAGTGGACTTGAATTATAACATTTCACATTCAATATTTTACATAAAGAGTAAACAAAAACAAATAAAGGCAATTGAGCTGAGATTTTTTTTTAAATCTGCATTTATTTATAAAAATATAATTTAATACATTCTGTAATGCTCCTTTCTGTGTGCTGGAAAGGAAGTCTGAGCATATATTTCAGTTGTATTGCTCAACAGGGGGATATTTTGTCTATAACTTGTGGACAAATGTGGTCTTAAAGGTACAATAATCAACTTTGATAATTATTAAAATTTATTTTGGTAAACCATCACACTCTTCTTTTGAGATGTAGAAATAGATATTGGGTTAGCGTCTAGCTGGAAACTGCCCCTGATACAGAGGGCTGGATCTCCACCAGTCATGACTCTACTATATGACCCGCTTCATCTGCTGCAGTGGATAGCAGATAATCCCGGGAATTTAGAAAGTTGAACGGAGAAACACAGAGGGTATGAGCCTCTGGGAGCTGAGTTTTATTAATGGCAGTGCCCCTGAGGCCTATGAATTCCTGAAGCTGGAACCTGCTCTGATACCTGCTTTAGCTGAGAGGGATAGTTGAATTCTAGCTTAGCTTCTGTGAGATGTGACAGCATTGTCCTAAAAAGTGTGTATATTTGTTTAATCTAGCACCAGTTAATGTCTGTTACTGGCAAACAAACATAACTAATCCCTTATGTATTTTTTTTTTGTTTTTTTTTTTTTTTTTTTTTTTTTTTTTTGAGTTGGAGTCCCACTCGATTGCCCAGACTGGAGTGCAGTGGCCGCTCCCGGCCACCGCAGCCTCGACCTGCTGGGCTCCGGCGATCCTTCCGCCTCAGCCTTCCGAGTAGCCGGAATTACAGGC
>CAUYQG010211624.1:0-13742 GCA_963574415.1 Tarsius wallacei | reverse complement strand
GTCGCCCAGACTGGAGTGCAGTGGCCGCTCCTGGCCACTGCAGCCTCAACCTGCTGGGCTCTGGCGATCCTTCCACCTCAGCCTTCCAAGTAGCTGGAACTACAGGCGTGCGCTACCAAGCCCGGCTAATTTTTTGATTTATTGTAGAGATGAGGTCTTGCCAAGTTGCCCAGGTGGGTCTCGAACCTGCGGGCTCAGGCAATCCACTCACCTCAGTCTCCCAAGGCGCGGGATTACAGGCTGAGCCACCGAGCCCGGCTCTTTCTTTTTTAATACTTTCTTAAGTGCTTCTTTAGAGCTGGTCTGGAGGCAGTGTAAACTCTTAGGGATTGAATGACTGGGAAGGATTTTAATTCTCCATCATTGATGAAACTTAGTTTAACTGGGTAGGTAATTCTTGGTTGAAATTATTCATCTTTGAAAATTTTGAAGATTGGTCTCCACTCTCTCCTATCCTTTAGTGTTTCTGTAGGTAAGTTTCATGCTATCCTAAATGGTCTTCTTCAGTAGGTAGTCTGACCTTTCTCTCTTGCTGCTTTTAGGATTTTTTCTTTTATACCTACTTTGTGTAGGAAAATTACTATGTGTCTGGGAGTTGGTCTTCTCATTTGTTGTCTAGCAGGGGTTCACTGAATCTCTTGTGTTTGAATGGTCATGTCACTGATGAGATGAGGGAAGTTTTCTTGGATAATTTCATGCAATGTTTGTTTCAGGGTAGTCTCTCTTTTTATCTACCTCAGGGATTGCAGCCTCAGGAAATAATCACTCATCTCTTGAAGGTTTTACTCTGTCTTTTTAAGCTTCTTTTCTATGTTTTTAACAGTTTGGGTTATTTCCATGTTTTGGTCCTCAAGCTCTGAGATTCTTTCTTCTGCTTGGTTAATTCTGCTTTCCATGCTTATCAGTTTGTTATTTATTTCATTCACTGTATTCTTTATTGCTGTTATCTCAGTTATCAACTCCTTCATTCTTCTTGTTTCTCTTCATTTCTGTTTACTTTGTCTACTAATATCTCGATATCTGTGTTTGTGGTTTGAGAACAGTCATTCTGGGGGCTCTTCATTGTTTGAGTTCCATAGTCTGTATTCTCAGTGGTCAATCTCCCAGTGGTGTATGTGAGACTCATATTCTTCCTTTGGTTTTTCTTCATTTGTGTAGGCTTTCCTTCCTCTTTTTTTTTTTAACCTCTTCTTTAATTCTGCTTTTCAGTTATGGGAGGATAGCTTTTATTTCTGTTTTCTCGATCTCCTATTCTTCCTTTTGTAGATCCTTGGTTTTGTTCAATTCTGAAGCTGAACTAGGGGTGGAGGATTGTGCTTTTTTTAGTTTTGAGATTTAATTGAGGGGCGAGCTGTGATTCAGAAGCTGTCTGTGGATCCCAGTATCTGCTGATGGGTGTGTGGGCCCCCAGAACCCACTTTCTACTGCCTTACAATCTTTTCTTGTAATCTTTTCTCTGTTTGCCCCTTGAAAGCAAAATAAGATAAGAAAAGGGAAAAGAATGGAAAAAGGAAAGAGGAAGACAAAAGAGAAGTTGAGATAGAGAAGAAGAGGGTAAAGAGACAGGTGTACCAACCAATAAATAAACAGAGAGACAGACAAAGACAGAAAAAGCAAAAAAGATAAAAACACAGAGACAATCATACAAACAAACAAACAAAACCCCCCTGCCAGTGTACTCTCCCTAAATAATACCCATACATAAACAGAGAATCTAAAAAAAAAAAAACTAAAATAATAGAAACAAAGCAAGTAAAAAAGTAAACAAAAACAGAAAGAAAGAGAGAAGAAAAATAAGCTGAAACTGAAACAAAAAAACAAGAAAAAGAAAACTTGCTCTCTGGCAGTTTCTGTGAGTCCAGCTTCCTTTCAGGCCTCAGCCTCGGGGAGAGGCTCTGATCTCCAGCCTCTCCCCTGTGCTCTCAGTACAGGCTGATAGGATTGCTCACAGTTGGGTCAAATGCCCCATGGACTAATGTGGGAGGAGTATTGATCAGATCTGAACTCACCCTACTCACTGTTGCTGGTGTCAAGTTTCCCACTCAGATCTGATGTGTCTGTGCCTCTTTCAGCATGGGGGAAGGGTGTCTGTCTCTCCTTGTCTGATGAGATAATGTCTTCTGGGTCACAACATGGAGCTGAGCAGAGCTGGGCGGGGCAATGTAAGTCTCTGCCTTGTCCTGGACTGAGGCGATGGCACCCCTCGGTGTCCCATCACTGGTGTTGGAGCTTTATTCCAGATTTCCACTAGCCTTCTCCTGCCAGGTCTGCTACTGCAAGTGATGGTATGGGCTGGGTGCGGTGCTGAGGGGCAGCTGTTTTCTGCTGCCTCCTGTCAAGAGAAAGTCCGGAGAAAGACAGATGATTCTGCACACCCAGGTCTCCAATCTCAGGGCAGTGGAGAGCTGTCGTCACCTCCAGAGGAGAGCCCTGAGTGCATGAACCCGAGTCTCCCCTCAGACAGACTTTCACTTACCCATCGGCACACAGTCACACAGAGAGTATTTATGGACACTTGCTTTTGCAGAGACTCTCACTGGCAGAACTGTTCTGTTACCATCTTGCCCATAAGTCTCCACACATTTTTCTTTATCTATCATACATATCACACATATGTAGGCATATGAATTTCGGACTTCTTGAGTAGTTTTAGATACCTCATAGGTTGGGTAAAATACTTCTAACCAGAAATGCTATGTGTGCCCATTTACCTAAAGAAAACATTTAGACACTGAAGTGGTCCCATTTTTTCTATGCCATGAAGGTGTCACACTAACATTTTAATAAAAAATTAATGTGATATCATGTCATGTTCATTGTTCGGAAAAGAATGATACTGATACCCTGTCTTAGGGCTGTGAGCATACCTGTTCAGAGGTTTTTTCTGTGATGTTCCATCTTTGGAAACTAGATATGAACTTCAACTCTACTGCTTACTATCTAGCCATGAAGAAACTATTTAACCTCTCCTCTGTGCCTCAGATTCTGCCTCTAGAGAGTAAGGCTAATAATAGTAACTCCCTCAACAGACTGACGCAATATATGGGTTACTCTATGCGAAGCACTTAGAACAATGTCTGGCACATTAGTAAACTCTCAATAAAATTACATATATATGTAAATATATAATTATTTGTGTAATTGATATAGAAATTATATTTTTAAAAAGTCCTAAAACGTGTGTATGCAGAGAAATATTTATGGCAGCATTTATAACTGTATAAATATGAAAGCAAATTTAGTAACATGTAAATTCAAATTTTATAATATTAAACAATAAAATATAATAATATTTCATGTATATATGATTTCAATTACATAAACAATGAGCAAAGTGGTATAGAATTACAAAACAATGGTAATAGACAAAAGTGATCAGATTTATGAGGGTTTTTTTGGTTATATTTTAGCTCTTTTTTTCTATAATAAATACAACTTTACAGAAATAAAAAGTAATATATGTTAATTTTAAAGTATGTTATTTTCATGAATGAGTTAGAACAAAATCAGCATAGAAAAAAATATAAAATATGAAAACTGGGAGAGCTCTTAAAGATCATCTGTCCAAACATGTCTCCATTAGTGAAAAAAACAGCTGAAGTTCAGAAAGTGACTTAATGTTTAGTCCTAGAATGTGAACACAGATATTAAATTTTTATTGTGGTCTAACTTTTTAAAATGAATGTATTGAAGGAGTTGTTGCTGTGATCCTATATCATGTATATGTGATTAATGAAAATATGGAACAATCCTTTAGAAATTCTCTTCTTTGGCCCTATATGGGAATCAATATCTTTGAAGAAAAATATCATTGTGACAGAAGCTGTAGAACAATATTGATGTTCCAAAGAGACAGATTTTAATCAATTTAAAGGGAAAAGAGGCAAAATGTTGCAAATTTGGCATCTACCCTAATATTTTGGTGTTACTATATAATTCTCAGTGGCTGACAGGAGAGTGACAGTTGAGGTGGGAATCACAGACCAATTAGTCAAAATTCTGAGAGGTGATACCTCAAAAAATAGTAGTATCATGTATTTGAATTTATAAACTGACTCTAATAGGTGTGCATTATCAGTCTGTTTTGTATTTGGAGCGTTATTTGAGACCAGCATTGGATACATACACTTCACCTGTGACTGAATCTTATAGCTTTACTTTTTCTTGTAATTATAAAGCTATTATAATAGCTTTATTCTCTTCTAAATTATAGGATTTAATGTATCTTACTTTGTATAATATTTATTTGTAAATCACACTAATTCATTTCTAGAATATAAATAAACTGTTTTCGTTATTGCTATGATTATTGCCACACTATAACTTATTCCTGCCATTTTACTTTGTTTTTTATTTTGTATGCTTTCTAATTATACCAATCTCTATTTTCCACTGGATCAATGAAATTTTTTCTTACCTGTCTTAAAATTATGCATTCTATATTTATTCTACTTATTTATTATTTAGCTTCACTAAAGCTGTTACATAGCTGTATATTACCCTGGACCAACAAGCCATTTAGTTTGCATGTTCTCGTTCTTTATAAGTTCCCTAAAGACTGCTTCCAGTCCCCAGTCAAGTTAGTGTTTTCTAAAGTTTTAGTACCAGATTATATGGATTGAATTTATACAAATGTTTGCCTATTTGGGCAAGTTTGTCTCTCTCCCATTTCTTCATATCTAATTTCTTCCTCTTGCATTTATTTTTCTTTTTCCTGAAGTGCAAGTTTTAAAACTTATTTTAAAGCAAGTTGTACTGTAGTACTATTTGAGACCCTGTATGCTTAAGAATATCTTTAATTCTTTTTACATTACATGCAAATTCAGATATATATTAAATTCTTTGTTAAAATTTAATTTCTTTAGCACTCTCAAAGTAATATTCCCTTATCTTATCAAGCCATGGTTGCTGTTAAGATATCTAATGCTAATCCAAATTTTACTCTTTGGAGAGAAATCTAATTTTTCTCTCTAGAAATTTTTATGGTTTTAATTTGTCTATGATGTTTTTAATTTCACTAAAATACATCTAGAGTTTTGTTTTATCCCACTTGGCACTCTTGGGCCCTATTAATCCAAAATATTATAACATTATTTGCTATTTGTATAATTACCATTATATTTTAAATGCCCTCTGTTTACATTTTTTTCTGGGATTCTTATTGGGTAGACATTGAATGTTTTCTGTCTTCTTCCATGTTTGTTATCTTTCTCTTCTCATTTATTCTTTCTTGGTGCCCTCTAGAAATGTTCTCTGACCTAACTTCCTGCCCACTAAATTATTCCTTAGTTTATCCACTGCAATTATTTCAGCAACAATATCTCTTGTACCAAATTATCTCCAGTTAATTTTTTAGCTACTTTTTTCTATTTTCTATTTCAAATATGCCCTTCTATCTATGAGTGTTTAAAAAGATTCTTTCCTTTTTATTAGCTCTATCTTGTTTTTTAGAGCTTCCTCAATTTGTTATTTTATTTTCATGTTCTCATATGCCTTTAAAACTCTTGATTCTTCAGTAAGCAAAATTGTATCCTCTGTCATTATCAGCTGTCTTGACTAGTTAATTCAGTTTTAATGGAATTGGTGAAAAGCTGAGCTTTAGCTTGTACTTACTCCAGTGAGATTGGAGGGAGGAGCTTTAGTACAGGAAGGCTCTACTATTGTTATCCATGCCTCTTTATCTCCATTAATCTCTTATCTGCTAAGAAAAATCTCCTAGGACCTCTGACCCAGGCTATGTTTTAATCCAAGAGTAGACAAGCTTTCAGGTTATTGCCTAGTTCAGGAAATAGGAAGAAAATGGTCTGGACCATTCCAGCGTTAATTGCTATTGGCTGCCCAGTGGAGCAAGGGTACAAGCAACTAGAGAAACAGGCACTAGTAGAAAACTCTCCCCATCCAGTTCACAAATGCATTCCTTGGAGCTCTCCCATTAGAAGCAGTTTTCCACATAGTGGAACTCATTCCCTAGCTCTCTCCCAAAGGTTTTTACTAAGACTTCTTGTTAGTTGCTATTGGAGTCTCCAAGGCTGGGTTGCAGGGAGGAAACCAGAAGCTTGGACTGATTATTAGCTTATAAATATATACTGTATCATTTATATGTGAACTATAACTGTGTTTATGTATTTCTTAGCCAAACTGGGATTCTATAATTTAATTTCAGGAATATGCATAGATTTCAACAAAATAAAAACTATTGTGACCACTACGAGAAATTAGCACAGTAATAAAATTTTGTAAGCAACTTCTTAGGTTTGAAAGAATAGCTATATACAAAATATAGATTTAGAAACCAAAATAATAATATAACAATATATTAACGATGAACACAGGTTAAAGTTTGTATGCTACAAGAAAACACTTCATTTTTAAGGTACTCATTGCATATTTTATGTATACAAGCTCCAGCAAAAAGTCAACACATTTTGAAGAGTAAAATTTTTACCAGTCACATTCTCATATTGAATTGCTGCAAGAAAATGTTGAAAACACAAAAAAAGCTAAAAAACACACCAACAACACACAAAACCTCCCATGCTTTTAAAAAATGAAAACTTATCTACTAAATACTATAGAGATCATATTATAAATTAAAATGTTGGTAATATATCAAGGTTGGCCAGGATGTAGGAAAATGGGCGTGGATACATACTGTTGTGTGAACTGATACAGGCTTTTGTGGAGTGCAGTTTGAGAATACTTATCAAAATTAAACATGTACACACCCCTTGACCCAGGAAACTCACTCCCTGGAATCTATTATACAAAGATATTTGCACATGCAGATGAGGACATGAGCATATGAATGCACATTGACAGTTTTTTCTAAATATAATGCATATTTATGGGAATAAAAAGATTTAAAAGAATAAAGAGGCTGTTAGCAGTTGGTAACATTGGAAACAAAGTTGGTTTGAGGTAAGATAGAGTTTATTTTTAGGTACATATTTCTGAATTGCTTAAAATTTTATAATTAATAAAATAATATATTCAATTTTGGAGTATCAAGGAAACTTCATAATGTGATTAAAAATATCATTATGACAGATGGCCAAATATCTATTCATATACCAATTCAGATATTTGAATGCTAATATTATACTAGAAAGAATGTAAATATGCAAACAAAATATTCAATAATAGAAATTAGGTATGCACAACAAAGAAACTGAGAAAATAAAGAAAAAAAATATTTTTTTTGAGTTGGAGTCTCACTCCGTTGCCCAGACTGGAGTGCAGTGGCATGCTCCTGGGCACCACAGCCCTGACCTGCTGGCTCCAGCGATCCTTCCACCTCAGCCTTCCAAGTAGCTGGAACTACAGGTGTGCACTACCATGCCTGGCTAATTTTTGATTTATTGTAGAGATGAGGTCTTGCCAAGTTGCCCGGGTGGGTCTCGAACCCGCGGGCTCAGGCAATCCACTCACCTCAGCCTCCCATAGCATGGGATTACAGGCTGAGCCACCGAGTCCGGCAAGAAAAAAATATTAAAGACAAAAGTAGACAGTTAATGATTTAGAAAATACATTCAAGAGCTAGTTTTTTTAAAAAAATTTAAATAAAATAGAAAACCTTTTAGGTAGTCTAGAAATTGTATAAATACTCAAAATTGAAAAAGAAAAAATATGATATAAATACAGAGAGAAAAAATATAGCATTATATTTTGTACACCTTTAAGTTACTTTATTTCATTATTTTCTAGAAAAAATAAATTTATTTCATTGATCTTTTCCCTAAATGTCAAACAAACAAATGAACAAACAAAATAAACCAAGAGCCAAGATCTATTAAATGTTCTAGGATTTAATGATACAGAAAAGATTCTTCACAATTTTAAAGAATGCATAGTTCATAGAATAAAATAAACATAAAGCAAATGAAAAACTTTAAAATTATTTTATGATTATTATAACCACTACATAAAAACCTATTTTGAAAATGCATATTTCAAAATATTGAATAAATTTTAGGTTCATATCATATCAAAATCCAAATACTCCTATGCCCAAAGAAGGTCTATTCTGAGAATGAAAAGGAGATGTAACACTAAAAAGTTTCTCAATGAAATATAGCATGTCATAGCTAATAAGTCATCCTCTAGACCAATGGCCAACTCTACTCCTACCTAAGGAAAAAGAAAAAGCAGAAACAAAAACCTAAACAAAACAAGGTTTTTAAAAAAGAAAAAAAAATTGGTCATTTTTGATCAAGTACTACATCAGTTTCCAATACAAATTCTCAGTATACTAGAAATAAAATTGTACTTCCTTAATATAGGGTATTTCAATCCACAGCTGTATAGTTTCTCACAAGAAATACTATAATCCCTGTGAATATTATATTATTACAGTAAAGAATACAATCATGTTCTCTCCGTAGTGGTGAATTTCTACTCAAGATTTATTTCTTTCTTCCTTCTGCTAATATGATTCAGGTACTATAGTTTCATGTGTTCCATGGGATAATGGGTCTCCTGCCCCTTTTGTGTCAGAGGATGCATTTTGACAAGTCTCAGCCAATCCTAGTAATAATCTGTGTGCCTAGGCAAAGATTACCTTAGAAAAGGGCATACAATAAAATTCTGAAAATAAAATGTGAGATGTCTGCTGTGGGACTTCTGGGAAAATATTCAAAAATCAATGCATGAAAGTCACTGCGTCCTGGTTTTACTGTGTTTGATTGAGAATCTGAAAACTGAAACTGCAACAGCCTTCTTTAAACCATGAAGAGTGAGCAACCTCCTGAGGATGGCAGAGAAAAGATGGAAAGAATCTGTATATTTTAGTGACCAGCCCTGGAATAACCCTACATAAGGGTTATCTGAAGGAAAATAATTAATCCTACTTACAATTTAAGACATTTTAATTTAAGGTTTCTGTTAAGTAGATCTGATGCCACTGATACACTCATTCTTACCAAAATTGTTTAACAGTGTTTTGGAACTAGAACAAAATAATGAAATAAATACAACAACGTTTAACTTTGTCGCTGTTCCTATGGAAAACTCAAGAGAAACCACACAAATTATTGGTGTCTGTTGTATGTCTCTGAGACTGACCTTATGGGGGCTGTGTATTCATTCATCAAATACTACTTCGTAAAGATATTTTTGTTTAGGCACCAGATAATTTTCTGATAATGTCTTTGGCCTTAGGTGAACCTGACTGATGAATCTTGATTTTAACAGAAGCATCTAAATTTAGAAGCCATTGGTGTGTTTGAAATGTAAAAGTCCAATCACATTGTAGCTCAATGAATTCACACACAGTGAAAAACTGAAAACTTTGCAACCACAATATAAGACAAGAAATGGAACATTGACAGCATCTCAGAAGTCATTCTGATATTCTTTCCCTATCTTTGCACCTTCTCTCTTGCATTAAAACATAATTATAATAATTTATTTATCTCCTTTATTTCTGATGAGCATTTGGATTAAAGGGAGTTTTTATTTTTTAAGTTATTTTGAAATAATTTTAGACTTACTGCAGAGAGTTTCTATTTACCTTTTATCCAGTTTTCCTTAATGATAGCACCTTACATAAGCATAATACAATTATCAAAATGATATTAACATTGCTACTATATTGTTAACCAGAGACTTCATTCACATTTTAACAGTTTTTAAATTAATGTTATTTTCCTGTTCCAAGATCCAATCCAGAATTCCCCATTACATTTAGTTATCATGTCTTTTTAGTTTCCTCCAATCTGTGGCCACTTCTCAGTCTTTTCTATATTGCTGGATTTGATTTGCTAATATTATGTTGAGTTCTACACCTGTATTCATAGAAGATACTGGTTTGCAGTTTTCTTTCCCAGGATGTTTTGCCTGCTTTTGTTATCAAGATAATATTGACATCATAGAATGAGTTTAAAGTGTTTTCTCCTCTTCAGTTTTTTTGAATATTTTGTGAAGGATTTGGTGTAACTCTTTTTTTTTTTTAAGTTTGGCAGAATTCACTAGCAAAGTCATCAGTATCTGGATTTTTTTTATGTGAGAAATTTCTTGATTACTAATTCCATTACTTTGCTTGTTATAGGTCTAATCAGATTTTCTCTTTCTTCTTGAGCCATTTTTGGTAATTTGTGTCTACCTACAAACTTGCCTATTTCATAAAAAAATTTAACTATGAACTTAGTAGGCCTAACAGACATCTAAAGAACACTCCATCCTATAACAGCAAATACACAGTTTACTCAAGTGTACAAGAAACATTATCCATGATAGACCATATATAAGCCAATATAAGACTATATATGGCCACATATAAGCCAATATAAGCAAGTTTAAGTAATTAAAAAGTGTAGGAATAATACAGTATATATTCTTCAAACACAATGGAATGAAATTAGAAATAAATAAGTGAGAGAAATTTGGGAAATTTACAAATATGTAGAGAACAACAACATACTACTAAATAACCAAAGAAATGCTCTGAGGTAAGTAAAATAAATACTCTGAGGTAAGTAAATATACAATGCAACATACCAAAATTTTTGAAATTCAGTCAACGCAATGCTTAGAGGAAAATATGTAGATTAAATGCTTATTTATTATTGAAAGTGTGGTATTGAACTCTCAAATATTAATATTAAATGGTCCATTTCTCCCTTCAATTCCATTATTTTTGTCTTGTATTTATTGATGTTTTGTTGTTAAATGCATGCAAATTTATATAATTGTTATATTTTCTTAAAGAATTAATGCCTTCATTATTTAAATTTTTTTTTGTCTCTAGTGACAATTATTGTCTTAATGTCTATTTGGTCTGATATCAGTACATCAGCCTTATTTTGTTTACTGTTGACAGAGTATAGCATTTTTCCATGCTTTTACTTTCAACTAATTTGTGTCTTTAAATTTAATGTTTGTTTCAAGTATATAGCATATAGTTGAATCACTTAAAAAAATAAGTTTTGCAAATCTCTGCCTTTTGATTTAAGTGTTCAATTCACTCCAATTTAATGCAATAATTATAAGTTAGGATTCAACTCTGCCATTTTAAAATCTGTCTTACTCTATTTTCTATTTGTCTTGTGTCACTTTTATTCCTCTATTCCTCTAGTTAGTACCTTCTTTTGTGTTAAATAAATATTTTCAAGCATATCATTTTAATTACCTTGTCATTTATTTTACTGTATTCTTTGTGTTATTTTCTTAGTAGCTTCCCTTGGGGTTACAATGAACATCTTAACATATATCAATCGAGTTCAGATTAATTCTAACTTAATTTCAAAAGCATATAAAAATTGTGTTCTTACATATCTATATTCCCTCCTCACTCCTTACATTTGTGCTATTATTGTCACACAATTAATATCTTTAATCATTGTATGCCTATCAACACATATTTATAATTATTGTTTTATACTATTTAGTATTTCTACAATTATAAGGCAGATCTATTAGTTACAAATGCAATTATTGTTTATCTGAGAAGTTGTAATTTCTTCTAAATTTTTAAAGAACAGTATTAATGTTTTTTATTGAAATTAGGATTTGGGGGCCAATATCTTCTTCTCAAGGGTTATTTCTATTCCTTTCATTCCTTTCCTTCGGGGACTTTAATTATGCATATATTGGTATACTTGATGATATACCACAGGTCTCTGAGGCTTTCTCTCTTTTTTTTTCTTTCCTTCAACTTCTGTTTCTATTTCTCAGACTGGATAGTCTCAGTTGACCTATCTTCAAGTTTTCTGATTCTTTCTTCTGCTAGCTGAAATGTGCTATGGGGTTCCACTAGTGTATTTTTAGTTTGAGTTACTGTCTTTTTAAACTCCAGAGTTTATGTTTGGTTGTTCTATTTTTCTTACTCATACTTTTGTTTTAGTCCTTTAGGAATTTTTTTTATTCTTTGAGCATATTTTAAATAGCTACTTTAAAATCTTTCCTTAGTAAGCTCAATATCTCACCTTCCTCAGGGATATTTATCCTATTGTCTCTTCTCCCTTTTTGGTGTTATTATTGTTGTATATATTATGTTTAATTTGGTTACAAATCTAATAATACATTATTATAATTATTACTTCATAGAATTTTATGTCATTTAAAGAAGCAGAGAAAAGAAAAAGAAGCAAGAAAATTTAAGACTTTGTAGGGCTGGTCTTTGATGGCAGTCATTGAGGCTTACTCCTACTCCAGGAGGGCTACTTGGGGCTTTCTCTCATTCTCTCTATTAAAATTCTAAGTTATCTACCATTCTATTAAATTGCTATTATAGAGTACCAACTTCCTCTGAATTGTTGATTGGCAAAATAGCCATTGCTTTTGACAACATTCAGAGGTTCAAACCTCTTCACTGTGTTTCAAATAAAGTCAATCCCACTGGGGAAAGCAATACAAATATCTGTACTTTTGGACTGGGGCTGAGAACCATGACATCTTTCCAGAATGACACCACTGTTCCATAAATTAGGTGTTGGGTGAGTGTGGTAGTAACTGGTCTTCTTAGCTTGCCTCCCCGGGCATGAAATAACTACCCTCTAAACAATATGAAGCAAGAGTGATTGGAACCCAGAATCCTCATCTTGCTGGGTCTGGGCTAGGTGAAAGAAAGAAGCTCTGGATGCCTTATCTGCATTTGCCTGGAATACAGCTCCTGTAACACATAACTGGGAGATAAATAAGAAATTCTTGTGGGCTATCTGACTCAAGGAGAACTGTAGCCCAAAATTGTGTTATTTAAGGAGAGGGAGCTCTTTCTTCTTGACTACATCTACCTTAAGAAGAGCTTCTATCACACTGAGCTGTGGTGGGCAGGGAGTAGGTCATGGATAAAATGCCATAGACTCTCTCTTTTTTATACCAAAACATATATCTTATAGTTTTTCTTAAATAAATACTTCCCAACTGGCTGATCACATGCAGAATATTGAAACAGGACCACTACCTATCACCATACAAAAAAATTAAGACCTAAACATAAAACTTTAAACTATAAGAATCTTAGAAAAACAGGAGACATCCTTACGGAAATTGGAACTGGCAACCAATTCCTGATCAAAATCCCAAGTGACCATACCATAAAAGATAAGATAGACAAGTGGGATCTCTTCAAACTGACAAACTTCTGCAAAGCAAAAGAAACCATCAAGCGAGCAGGGAGACAGCCCACAGAATGGGGAAAAATATTTGCCAACTGTATATCTGACAAAGACCTAACATCTAGGATCTACAAGGAACTCAAATCTGCTGAAAGAAAAAAAACAAACAGTCCATTAAAAAGTGGGCAAAAGACATTAATAGACACTTCTCAAAGGAAGATACACAGGCAGCAAACAGACACAGGGAAAAGTGCTCAGCCTCACTCATCATCAGAGAAATGCAAATCAAAACCACATTGAGATACCACCTGACCCCAGTAAGAATGGCCATCATTAATAAAACAAACCGCAACAGATGCTGGCAAGGATGTGGAGAAAAAGGAACACTTCTACACTGCCGGTGGGAATGCAAACAAGTGCAATCTCTTTGGAAGACAGTGTGGCGATCTCTGAATGAACTAGAAATTGACCTTCCATATGGCCAGTAATCTCTATGGAAGGTCAATTTCTAGTCATTCTACCAAAAAGATACCTGCACACGCATGTTTCTTGCAGCTCTATTCACAATAGCAAAAACATGGAACCAACCGTGTTGCCCATCGAAACTGGACTGGATAAAAAAAAATGTGGTACATATACACAATGGAATATTATGCATTCATAAAGAAGGAAAAACATATGGATTTTGCA
>CAUYQG010211622.1:0-15224 GCA_963574415.1 Tarsius wallacei | reverse complement strand
TAGTTTTTTGAAATATTGTATGCAAAGACCGTCAGTGCATTTGAAGAAATATTGCTCATGTGATGTACTTGTGTCCTGGAAATAAACAAAAACGATTGATATCAGTTCCTCCTTGTAAGTTTTGTAGAATTCTGCTGGAAACCATCTGGTCCAGGGTTTTTTTGGTAGGTAATTTTCTTATGACATAGTCAATTTCCTGGACTGTTACTGGTGTATTAGGGTCTTGATTTCTTCTTGTTTCATCCTTGAAATGTTATGTGACGTCAGAAAGTCCTCTGTTTCCTTTAGTTTTTCAAGTTTGCTTCCAAACAATTGTACATAGTAGTCTCTGATAATCTTTTGTATTTCTTCAGGGTCAGTTGTGACTTCATCTTTTGTGGTTCTGATTGTGTTTATTTGAGCTTTTTCTCTCTTTTTTTTTTTTGGTTAGTGTAGCTGGGGGTCCATCAATCTTGTTTACCCTTTTAAAGAACAAGCTTTTTGTTTTGTTGATTTTTTGTATTATCTTTTTGTTTTCTATGTCCTGAATTTGGGCTTTTATTTTGGTGATCTGGATTCTTCTGAAGAAGTTAGGGTTTTTGTAGCCTTGCTTTTCCAGCTTCCTTAGGTGATTTGTTAGGCTGTTAATTTGTGATCTTTCCGTATTCTTCACGTGTGTTCATAGAGGTATGAATTCCCCTTTTAATACTGTTTTCATGGCATCCCAGAGTTATGGTAAGATGTTTCTTCATTTTCATTTGTTTCCGGGTATCTTTTAATCTCTGTTTTGATTTCCATGTTGACCCAGGAGTTGTTTAGCATCATGCTGTTTAGTGAAAGTATTCCAGGCAACTGAGAAGGATGGAACACTCCCCAAATCATCTTATGGCGCTACCATCACATTTATACCCCAAACAGGTACAGATCCAACAAAGAAAGAGAACTACAGGCCAATATCCTTGATGAACATAGATGTTAAAATTCTCAACAAGATTCTAGCAAACTAGATCCAACAACACATCTTCAAAAATCATCATCCACCATGATCAAGTAGACTTCATCCCCAGGATGTAGGGCTGGTTCAACATTCGTAAGACCATAAATATAATTAAATATATCAACAGATGTAAAAACAAAAAAACACATGTTTATATCATTAGACATGGAAAAAAGCTTTTGATAAAATCCAGCATCCCTTTATTTATTTATATTTTAAAGATGTGGGGTATAATTCAGGGTTAGGTATACGAATGTTCATTATGCAGGTACTCTTGCTGATGAGGTGTGTCCCTCCCTTCCCTGTCAGTTTTCCTCAACTGCCAATCCCACCCCACCTCCCCTGACAGTTTCCCACTACTGCCAATCCCTTTCTTACGTTATTATGATAATTATTCAAGGTCCCCATCTGAGTGAGAACATATGATACTCTGTTCTTTGTTTTTGTGATAGATCACTGAGTATGATAAATTCTAAATCCATCCAAGTTGCTGCATTATCCTTCTTTATGATTGCATAATATTCCATTGTGTGTATGTACCACATTTAAAAAATTCAGTACAGCTTCCATGGGCAGCTGGTTGGTTCCATGTTTTTGCTATTGTGAATAGAGCTGAAACAAACATGCATGTGCAGGTATCTTTTATGTAGAATTATTTGAGTTCCTCTGGGTATATTCTCAATGGAGGACTGCTGGGTCACATGGAAGGTCAATTTCTAGTTCTTTCAGAAACTGCCACACTGTCTTCCAAAGAGGTTGCACTAGTTTGCATTCCTACCAGCCATGTAGAAGCTTTCCTTTTTCTCCACATTCTCACCAGCATCTGTTGTGGTTTGTTTTATTGATGATGGCCATTCTTACTTGGGTTAGGTGGTATCTCAATGTGGTTTTGATTTGCATTTCCCTGATGAATAGTAAGTCTGAGCACTTTTTCACATGTCTGCTGGCTGCCTGTATATCTTCTTTTGAGAAGTATCTACTCATGTCTTTTGCCCACTTTTTATGGGGCTGTTTGTTTTTTTCTTTTCAGCACATTTGAGTTCCTTGTAGATCTTATGGTATGCGTACTTAAGGTTTTGATCAGGAATTGGTTGCCAGTTCCAATTTCCATAAGGGTGTCTCCTGTGTTTTCTAAAATTCTTATAATTTGAGGTTTTACATTTACATCTTTGATCCATATAGAGTTAATTTTTGTGTATGGTGATAGATAGGGGTTCTGTTTCAATTTTCTGCATGTGATCAGCCAGTTTTCCAGCACCATTTATGGACTAGGTTCTCTTTTCCCAATGGTTGTTGTTGGAGGCTTTGTCAAAGATGAGTTGGTTGAGAAATTGAGACTTTGCTTCTGGAATCTCTATCCTGTTCCATTGGTCTATATGCCTGTTCTTGTACTAATACCAGGTTGTTTTGATTATTGTAGTCTAAGAGTAAAGTTTGAAATCTGGAAGAAGTGCAGCATCCCTTCTTGACAAAAGCTCTCAAACATCTGGGCATAGATGAAACATACCTCAAAATAGTAAGAGCCATCTATGAGAAACCCACAGCCAGCAAACCGCTAAAAAGTCAGAAATTGCAACCATTTCCCCTGAAAAAGTGGAACAAGACAAGAATGCCCACTCTCACCCCTCCTTTTCAACATAGTTTTGGAAGTCCTAGCTAGATCAATCAGACAAGAGAAGGAGATCAGGGGTATCCAAATAGGGAAAGAAGAAGCTGAGTTATCCCTCTTTGCAGATGACATGATGTTATACCTTGAAAACCCAAGAGAATCTATCAGAAACCTCTTTGCACTCAGAAAGTACTTTAGCAAAGTCTCAGGGTCCAAAATAAATGTGCAAAAGACAGTTGCATTTCTATACACCAACAATAAACAAACATAAACCCAAATAAAAAGCACAGTCCCATTCACAATAGCCACACACAAAAAAATCAAATACTTTGCCATCTTCCTAACCAGAAGATGTGAAAGACCTTAACATGAAAACTACCAAACACTGCTCAAAGAAATCAAAGATGACACAAACAAATGGAAAAATATTTCATGCTCATAGATTGAAAGAATCAACACTGTTAAGATGTCCATTCTACCCAAGACTATCTACAGATTTAACTCAATACCCATTAAATTACTAGCAGTATTCTTCTCAGACCTGGAAACAACAATACAGGAAATCATATGGAAACATAAACGACCACGAATAGCCAAAAAAAATCCTCAGCAAACAAACAACAAAACAAACAAACAAGAACAGCAAACAAAGCAGGAGGTATCACACTCCCAGACTTTAAACTTTATTATAAAGCTGCAATAATCAAAACAGCCTGTTATTGGTACAAGAACACGCATATAGACCAATGGAACAGGATAGAGATTTCAGAAGTCAAACCACAATTTCTCAACCAACTCATCTTTAACAAAGCCTCCACCACCAACCACTGGGGACAGGAAAATCTATTCAGTAAATGGTGCTGGGAAAACTGACTGACCACACACAGAAGTATGAAACAGGGCCCTCACCTATCACCATACACAAAAGTCAACTCTAAATGGATCAAAGACCTAAATATAAAACTTCAAACTGTAAGAACCTTAGAAAATGCAGGAGACATTCTTATGGAAATTGGAACTGGCAACCAATTCTTGATCAAAACCCCAAATGCCCATGCCATAAGAGATAAGATAGACAAGTGTGACCTCATCAAACTGACAAGCTTCTACAAAGCCAAAGAAACCATCAAGAGAGCAGAGAGGCAGCCCACATACTGGAAAAAATATTTGCCAACTGTATGTCTGACAAAGGCCTAACATCTAGGATCTACAAGGAAATCGTGCTGAAAAGAAAAACAAACAAACAAACAACCCCATTACAAAGTGAGCAAAGGATATAAATAGACACTTCTCAAAAGAATACATATGAACAGCCAATTGATACATGAAAATGCTCAGCCTCATTAGCCATCACATAAATGCAAATTAAAACTACACTGAGATACGACCTAACTCCAGCCAGAATGGCCATCACCAACAACTCAAAAAAACAACAGATGCTGGAGAGTATGTGGGGAGAAGGAAACATTTCTACACTGGTGGTGGGTGTATAAACTAGTACAGACTCTGTGGAAAAGAGTGACGATTCCTAAAAGATCTAACAATTGACCTTTCATACGACTCTGCAATCCCTCTACTGGGAATATACCTGGAGGAGCTCAAGTCACTCTAAAAAGATACCTGCACATGTATGTTTATTGCAGCATTGCTCACAATAGCAAGAACGTGGAACCAACCATGCTGTCCATTGAAAGAGGATTGGATCAAAAAAATGTGGTACATATACACGATGGAATATTATGCAGTCATAAATAAGGACAAAATCATGAACTTCACAGCTACCTGGATGGACTTGGAGTCTATATTACTGAGCAATCTATCACAGAAACAAAGAACTGAGTATCACATATTCTCACTCATAAGTGGATCTTGAATAATTATTGTAATACTATAAGAAAAGGATTAGCAGTAGCGGGAAACTGCTGGGGGTGGTTGGGAGTAGGGATTGGCAGTCGTAGGAATCTGCTGGGGCATGGGGGGGCACACCTCGTCAACAAGGGTACCTGCACAATGATCATTTGTTTACCTTACCCTGAATTGTACGCCTCATCTTTAAAATAAAAAAATTAAAATTAAAAAAGAAACATCACAGGAGAATACTTGATGTAGAACAGTGTTCGTGATATACAAGGAATTAAAAAAACAAAACAAAACCCAAAAAACTAATATATTCACACATTGCAAGACAATTAAATCAGATTATAATACATTTGTTTTTTCTTTTGTTTTAAATTTTTTATTTTAAAAATGTGGGGTACAATTCAGGGCTAGGTTTACAAATGTTCATTATGCAGGTACCCTTGTTGATGAGGTGTGCCCCCCTCCCCTGGCAGTTTCCCACTACTGCCAATCCCTTTCTTTTTTTTTTTTTTGACTTGGGGTCTCACTCTGTCACCCAGACTGGAGTGCAGTGGCCACTCCTGGTCACCGCAGCCTCGACCTGCTGGGCTCCAGCGATCCTTCCGCCTCAGCCTTCCAAGTAGCTGGAACTATAGGCACGCGCTACCACGCCCGGCTGATTTTTTATTTATTATAGAGATGAAGTCTCGCCAAGTTGCCCAGGTGGGTCTCGAACCCGCGGGCTCAGGCAATCCACTCACCTCAGCTTCCCAAGGCGCAGGATTACAGGCTGAGCCACCGAGTCCGGCTGCCAATCCCTTTCTTATAGTATTATAATAGTTGTTCAAGGTCCACTTATGAGTGAGAACGTGTGATACTCGATTCTTTGTTTCTGTGATGGATCACTCTGTATTATAGCTTCGAAGTTCATTCAAGAACACATTGGTATTTTCAAAATTGATAAATTCAAAGATCAAGAAGCCAAATGTAGGATTAATTTAATTAATATTCCTAACATAGCAAAGAAAAATATGTAAAAAATTTATTTAAAAAAGATTATACATATAAATGCCCACCAAACATAAAAAATACCTTTTAGTTGAAGAGCTTCCATAATAATTTTGTACATTTTTGCACTTATGTTTTCCGACTATGATTTCTGGAATATTTTTGGAGAAAATGGAAATGCGCAACCTCAGCCAGCGCTGATATAAGTGCAATTGATGTGATCATTCTGAAGGGTCATCATGTCCCTTGTGGCAAAACCCTGAAATGATTATAACTTCCGATCCAACAACTATATGGAGCATTCTTACACACACAGTTGTCTTTGGGGAAACTGCCAATATTTTTTTCATCTCCACTTTAGATTCAGGGTCCACACACATATTTTTGTTACATGAACATATTATGTAGTGGATTGGGTCTCAGGTGGCCCATTCCCCAGATAGTGAACATTGTACTCCATAGGTAATTTCTTTAAAAAAAAATTTTTTTTATTGTAAAGACGCGGGGTACAACTCAGGGTTAGGTATACAAATGTTCATTATGTAGGTACCCTTGTTGATGAGGTGTGCCCCGAGAATATTATTCTAAGTGAAATAAGCCAGGCACAGAAAGAAAAAAAAAGACTGTATGTTCTTACTTATATGTGGAATCTAAACAAGCCAACTCACGGAAGCAGAGTAGAATGGTGGCTACAGAGGCTGGTAGAAGGAATGGGGAGATAATGGTCAAAGGACACAAAATTAGGTAGGAGGAATAAGTTCAAAAGATGTATTGTACAACATGGTGACTGCAGTTAATAATCTATTCTTGAAAAATGAGGCTTTTGAAAAGGGAAGAAATTGGACGATTTTGAGCAGAGGACAGACATTATCTGACTTAACACTTTAAAAGTTCATTCTTCCCGCTGTATGGAGAACAGACCTCAGATGAGCAGAGGTATAGGCAGCAAAACCAGTTAAGAGGCTTTTCCAATGATTTTGATAAGAAATGGCGAGCCAGAGTGATAGCAGCGGAGGTGATGACCAGTGGCTTTATTCTAGATATGTTTCCTTTTGAATTGAATGCCAATAGGATTTCCTCATAAATTGGATGTGTGGTATGAGAGGAAAAAGAAGTCAAAATGCTATTAAAGTTTTTATTCAGTAGAAATGAAAGTGTGAAGTTACCATTATTTGAGATGGGAAAATCTGCAGGAGGACAAGGCCTATGTACGTGTGTGGGTGGATATCTGAATCTCATATTTGACCATGAGAGGCATCTAAGTGCAGAGATGTGTGAGCGGTATCTTAAACCTAACATGGGGTTAAGTTTAACCCGTGGATTAAGGTGTGAGTTTAAGATAAGTATTCTCTTCAGAAACCCATACCTGCAACAGGATATTAGGTATTAAGTACAGATACAGGTTCTAGGGAAGTTCTGGGGTGAAGGTATTAAATTATCAACTTGTATATTATATTTTTCCTTTCTTTGTGCCTTGTACCGTTCTTTAGCTCTTGAATTGGTGGGTATCCATTTGCTAATTTGGCTGTGCAGTCACATATTATGGTGGCCTAAGCACATGTCCTTATTATATGTTCATGTATCATGAATAATCTACTCTAACACCATGATTACATGAGCCTGCACAAGTGCTCCTGTTTCATGACTGATATGCTCCTCTCACATGCATCTGCTATCGTGCTGTAGTTGACTGTAAGTTCACAGGATATTGGTGTTTTTCCATGCACTGTACTTACATGAGCAAGCACCATGGTTGTCTACTTTTGCAATGTGGCCTGGCTTCTTCATTAACTTTAAAACCAGTATTAGGTTTTACTTTCTGCCTCAGCTTCATAGTTGTCTGAATAATCATGTCATTAGATGATGTTCCTTTGCTGTAATTTTCAGTTTATTCACTATGGATATGAGTACTATATTTGTGTGTTCATATGTTATAGGTAACTATTTATTCACTATGGTAATTATTGCCCTAGGATATCAATTCTTATCTATGGCCACTTGCATCCATTGTCTCTCTGCTCCAGTGAAACAGATTTAAGCATCTCTGCCTACTCATGGACCATGATCTTCCATAGCTCTTAAACTATGTCACTTGATTCCTGTATCATGGTTGCTGTGATAAAAAACATTGTGTGTGCATACCCCATGGTTAAGGATAAGTATACCACATATTTCTTTACATGCATCAGGATTGTATAAGCATATACTGTAATTGTTTTCCGTTACATGGATACCTAACCATGTTCTAAGGCTCTTTTTTCTTTTTTTTCTTTTTAAAATTTATTTATTTATTATAAAGATGTGGGGTACAATTCAGGGTTAGGTATACAAACATTGATCATGCAGGCACCCTTGTAGATGAGGTATGCCCCTCCTTCCCCTAGCAGTTTCCCTCAACTGCCAGTCCCACCCCACCCCTTCCTCTGACAGTTTTCCACTACTGCCAATCGCTTTCTTATAGCATTATAATTGTTCAAGGTCACCTTATGAGTGAGAACATATGGAACTCATCAGTTTTCAGTTTATGCACTATAGTCACTTGAAAAATCACAAAGTTTGTCAAAATAAGTATTTGGGGTGTCTGTTGTCCTAAAGTCCTTGTCTGTATTTGTTTGATGGTTAGGTCTGAGCATGTAACATGGATGTATGTTCATTTAATGCTAATATCTTCTTACGTGCCATATATATCAGATTTGTGTATGTACCTGATTTAGATGTTGTTCTGTGGATATTTGCTAACTTCACAAGACTACCTCTTCCTGTGGCATGCTTTTCTAAAAAAAAAATAATTATGGTAAAAAAGCACCTATCATAAAATGTGCCATCGTAGTCATTTAAAATGTATGTAGTGTTAAGTATTTTCACATCTTCTAATGCATAATTGTTGTTTGGACATGGGATTTAGTTATGATTTCATATAACATTGTTGTCTTTTATGCATCATACTATATATTATAGTTTTCTCCTTCCATATCCAGGTCATTGCCGTCTATTGTTAGTGTGACAATTTGCTGCTTGTTTACCATGATAATTTGAACATAACCCATAGCTGCATACTAGAATAGTATAGGTGAACACACACTGTGGAGCTTTCTGTTTCTCCAGCATGGCTGTCTTTTCTTCATTCAGGATTGTTACTCATGCCTTCATATTTCCTGAACATGCATCATGGTTATGTCTTATATTCCATAGATTATTTCTATAATTTGGATTTCATATCTTGTACCAAGTCTCTCTTTTCCTGTAGAAGAGTTGTCAACTCATGTATCATGATTATTTGAGCACTAACCCTTGTCACGTGATCATATAACATTAGGGTCTGCTGAAGCACTATGGATATTTGAACATATATCAAGGTTACTGCCCATAACATGGATGTTACTCATGCCCCAGAGTTGTTTGATCGTGCACCATATTTTCTTACTCATCTGGTATGGTTTTCTGAACTATATTGTTCCTGAACATTCCTGTAAAATGTCCGTCATCTCTTTTATAGCTCAAGAACCATGGGTGCCACAGGACATATATTGACCATACAAATTATTGTTTAGTGAAACAAAAATGACCAACGTTTGGCAATTTCATATGGTGCAGCCTCATATGATTATTTCTGTCTCTGATGTGGATGCTTCATCATGTCAGAAATCTAACTTCTCTGGTATCATAGCTTTTTTTTCATGTACCTATAATAGGTTCATAAAGGTAGCCTAATATATGAGGGGGACCCCCCAAAATCATAATTATCTTTTTGGAGAGTATGCCCCTTGTAGTACACTCGGAATTTGTTCCTCCAGATTAAACGGACAACCCAAATTTTTATCTGGTTTTGAGATGGTTGCATCATGATTTGTGGAAGGAATGAACCAGTTGTGCAAATAGTGACTGGTTCTTCCACCATGATAACATTCCTGCCCACGCTGTGCTGAGTGTTCAGCAGTTTTGGACTAAAAGTAGCATGACCCCTGTGCCCCACCTTCCCTATTCACCTAATCTCGCCCCAAGTGACTAATTTTTCTTTCCCTGGATGAAAAAAGTACTCAAAGGGAAATGTTTTGCCGATGTGGAAGAAGTGAAAAAAATGGCAGAGGCACTAAAAGCCGTCAAAATTGACAATTTCAAAAACTGTTTTGAGCAGTGGAAAAAACATCTCACTTGGCAGGTGTATTGCATCAAATGGAGAGTACTTTGAAGGTGACTGAAGTTTAAAGATGTAAGAATACATAGTTTTTTTTAATAAATAAATTCCGAGTTTTGGGGGTCCTCCTCATAGAACCCAGTGGCTGCTTTTAAGAGGGATGAATTTCAAAGGACTCCTGCTCTTAATCTTGTCAGCTAGAATAGCTCTTCAATGTGTATCTGTTTTACATATTGGTCTCTTGCATAAGCTTCTCTTGGGAAAAAAAAGGTTTTATAAATCTCCACTTCCCCTAAAAATTAATCCACCGATATGACTGAAAGAGTATGGTGTTGGGTAAGAGTTAGGTCTCTCTCAAGTTGTCAGCGTCTCAGATTCAGAGAAACTACACAGATTAGAAACAGAAAGTGTCACTTTACTGGCTGCTTTCTTACCTCATGTCTTAGGTAAGCCTCTACCCATCCAGAGTTCATAAAACAGCCCTGCATATAGGGAACTCCAAATCACTAATTTTATCATCAGTATAATTTGCCGACTTCTTAGGGACTTCCTTGCCAAGAGGAAGGCTCCTATCTAAAGAAGTGGGGTTTATCCTCAATTATTTCTTGATAAGAAAATACTGCATTATTATTCAAGAGCGATGTTTCACTATTCAACATTTTCTCAACCTGATTCAGAGGAAACAGTCTATCTACCTTAAGCCCTTTGATATTTTTGAAAATTGCTTAACTTTGTCAAGATGAGAATCAGTCCCAAAAATGCTATAAAGAGACTCCAGGTCTTAATATACTAAGATACTAAAATTCTCTACAATATTACACAGTTAACCAAGGAAAAGGCCTTTGTGACACTGCCTACTAAATAGAGGATTAGAGGGAAATAAAGACATGAGAAACTAATTTAAGCTCTTGGATTATAAGAGGTAACTCGGGTTAAGGGAAGTTCTGTGCCTCACTTAGAGATGAAACTGCTACCTGGTTACTGACATAAAGCTGTTTATACTATCCTGTGCGTACTTTATTGAATGGGCTCTGGAATATTCAGGAGAAGGGTATATTGGGAGTGAATTGTGGTGACATTGATAAACTGGGGAACGGGGACTATCAAATAAAGCATAAAGTAACCAGATCCTAGGGAAATTACATGACTCTAATAGAGTTGAATGAAATATATTTTAATCAATTTCTTCTCCCTCCCTTTGTTTTCTATCCCTCCCCTCTTCCCCTTTCTCTAAACTGTGAATCTCACAGGTCTCTCCAAGTTGATACCTAAGAAGATGATAATCACACAAATGAGTAACTACTACATGACCAGCCTTGGGCTTCTTTTCCTGATTAACATTTTCCCTGGAACCACTGGCCAAGGAGAAACAAGACGACAAGAACCTGGGGACTTTGTGAAGCAGGATATCGGCGGGTAAGAATCCCTAACTCTTGAAATGGAAGAAGACTGTGATAAATACTAACCTCAGAACAAAACTTCAGATTTTTTTCTCCTAGACGAACCCAAATACTCTGGTCTCTGATACTTATACATTACACTGTATTTGGAAAAAGGCATCAGCTCAGACTCGAGGTGGAACGAGATAATGAAAGGTCTTTTTTCTGGGGCTACGCCCTGGCCCATGCTTAAATTTTCTCTGTTAATGTCTTATAAACTGTTCTCTCCAGCCTTTTGCTCTCAAGTTTATCTCTTCTATCTTAGAACTTCAACCTGTCCCTTTTTTATTGGCTCTAGCCCATTACCATTTAAACATGATCAAGAATCTCCTATCTTAGATGTTTAAACCTTCCTTCCAGATAGTGCCTGAAGTCTTTGCTCCCCTTCACAGCCATATTTATTGAAGACATGCTATGCTTCATTGTCTCTGTGAGCTTCTCACAAAGATGAAACTGCTACCTGGTTACTGACATAGAGCTGTTTATACTATCCTGTGCGTACTTCCTCTGCCTGCTACTATCTGAATTCCAACCCCATGATTCTAAGGCAACTCCTGAAACAAAGATGGCCAGTGTTGGTTCTGTTGCTAAAATGAACACTTGACTGTCCTTATGATGCTCAATTTATTTAGTGGTATGCAGCAACATTTAATGTTGTTGACTTTTCCCTCCTGAACTTCTTTTTGTTATGAAGTAAAAATAAATGCATATAGAAATATGCATAAAATCTAAATATATAGTTTAAAAATAATTCCCTCTTTGACTTCAGAGACCCCACAATTCCCCAGTGCTTAGATGAGCTTCTCTAGAAGCAGGCAATGAAACAAAGATTCTTAGCAAATGACTTCCTGAGAGGTCCTTCTTAGGAAAATCTTTTTTAAAAAGTAAGGGCAGCAAGATAGGGAAAGGGAAGAAGTAAAGCAAAGGTGTCGCCTCAATATGACCCCAGGAGGAGATACGGAGCATAAATGGGACAACAGGTCTGTCTTACTTTGAGGCAAAAGGCTTAGACTTTTGTACCCTCAACTCAATCAGTCATTGCCTATGGGCCTTCTGGAGGAAGACATAGTCTCCCAGGCATTATAGAGCAAGGTGGTTCCCTTTAGCAGATAGTAATTCTCCAAGGTAACTGGAGAGTAGTTTTCCTGGTTTAGTAAAGGCGATCTGGGAATAGTACCAATAGTAAATACTAAAACTGGTCTTTTTTATACTTTTATGGTTATGCTTTCTACAATATTTTTCACAATGTTACACAGCTATATCAAAGGCCTTTGTGATACAAAGATTGTTTTTAGTCTTCTCTTCTTTTGTTCATCTCTAAGATGTTGGAGTGTGTGTGTGTACGTGTGTTGTTCTAGACATTTTTCTCACCATACATACCCTCTGAATGATTCCATTCATGTCTATGACATTGTTACCTTATATACCTAAATGCCAGTGACTCTCATCTCAGTTTCCATTCTTGACTTCTCTTGAGTGTCAGACATATATCCAACTGTCTATTGGACATGACCACTTGGTTATGCCGCAAACTCCTTAAACTAAGCATGTCCAAGATAGTCTCATCATCTCCATATCCCTCCTCCACCCTAAAGAACAAACAAAACAAAACAAGCAACAGACAAATAAGACATATTCCTCTTCCTTTTTTTTCTGTTTCAGTCAATGGCACTACCACGCACCCAGTTGCTCAAGCCAGAAACTTGGAATCATTTTTGCCAGACTGAATCAATCACCAAGCCCTGTCATTTCTACCTCCCACATCTTTTGAATTCATTTACTTGTTTCTGACTTTCTTGCTACCACCCTAGTTTAATTCAGTGATCCAGTGCCATCTCCCACGTGGACCACTGTAATGTTCTTGACTTACTTTCTAAAATCTTGCTCCCATCCAAACTAACGTCCACTCTGAAGCCAGTGTTTCTTCTATAATATATGTTGAGTCATACTGATCCTATTTAGAGCCCTTTAATGGCTTCCTTTTGTTCCTATAATAAAGTCTAAACCCCTTAACATGATTTTATAAGGCAAATTATGACCCAGCCTCTACCCACTTTGTTAGCCTTATTTCTTAATCTTTCTGCCATCATACCCTGTGTTCTTCAGCAATGTTGGACTTTTTTAGACTTCAAAATCCCATCTCATCCAGGGAATATCATTACTAACAATGACCCCTCAGCCTTGCAATACTTCACTATTACCCAGGATATTTTATTCCTTAGTAGTGCCTTTTTCTTGGTTTCACATTTGGCTATTGCCCCATATTCTTGGAAGCATGCATCTTGAAGTAAGACTTGTTCCTAATTACTTTTGCAGGGTTGATTGTCTTAATGTACTCTGAGTCTTTTTATCTTCTATCTGCATTTTTATAGTAATCTCTGGGGCTGAAGCTGCAGAACTGGATTTGTGTTTCCTTAAGCTCTTGGGATATGAGACTCTTTTTGCTCTTTCTTCCAATGTGGAAAACCAAACCAATTATGTTTTATTAACTCCGCACACATCTGATTTCATTGGGCCATGACAGATGTTCTAAATAAAATGGAGATTCTAAGTAAATGAACCTTACCTCCTTCAGTGTTAAAGCCTTTTTAAATTTTAACTCTGAGAATAAACTTTTCTAACAGTGTATTACATATTTTCTTATACTCATAAACAAAAATGTTGAACAGAATTGTCCCTTTTCTTGGTGAGTTTTGGTCATCATAAAGAACATTCCTTGCTTTTATGCTACACATTGTACTTAGTATCCTAGAAGTATACCTTATTTTATGTATGGAATACAAATAAACAATTTATTCTAAGTTAAAAAAGAAAAAAGAACATTCAAGGCTGAGCATGGTGGCAAACACCTGTAGTCCCAGGTAGATCACTGGAGCCCAAGAGTTCAAGGCCAACCTACACAATATAGCAAGATCCTGTCTCTTTAAAAAATCCTCACATTCATTCTATATCTTTTTTTCTTTTTGTCTGTATCATCAGTATTAGTTGTTACCTCTCCTGTTTACAATGGTTTGCTTACATCCTGTTGGAGCTTAGAGAATCAGATAACCAAGGCTTTTAGTAATTATCTTAAAGAGGAGGCCAAGAAGTTCTGTCTGAAAAAGCAGAGTGAAGTGCTTGGTTTTGATACAGAGACATAATGACTGCATGTTTCTTGAAATGAAAACATTTTTTTGTTTACTTTCTTGCAAGTAGAATGCAATTTATACTTCTGAGGGATACGACTACTGAAAGCTTGTCTCCACTATTAGAGTTGTCAATCTATTAATATGTCCTAGAAAAAAAAATCAATACAACTTTGAAATAAATGGTATGTGCTGACATTTATGATAACTTAGCAGAATTGCTACTTCTTCTTGTTTGTTTGTTTCCATATTTTCTTAATTACATTTTTATGTGTTGAAAAATCCATGACTGCCTTATTTTATCCAACTATAGTGGTTTATTCTATTAAATAACATGGATTGGCTACCCTAGCAGCTTCGGCAATCCACAGTGGTTTATTGACCAGTACTTTGTACAATGTGCTAGATGCAATGTTTCTTAACATTTAGCATGTGTAAGCAAGAAAGCAGGCTTCACACCTTAGAAGATTGTGATTTAGTAGATCTGGAAATAATGCCTAACAAGCTGCACTTTATAAAATGCCCCAGTCATTCTGATGCAAGGTATCTTTGGTGTATACTTGACGATATAGTTCCTTTTTTTTTCCTAAGAAACTTACAGTATAGTTAGGGATATGCGATTCTGGAACTTTAGAATAGTAGACATGGAAAAAACCTGTGAGAGCTTCTAACCTGATCCCTCATTATATACATGAAGAAGCTGAAGTTAAGAAAGGAAAGTGGGATTTCCTAGTACATTATAGTGAATTAATAGTATAGCCAGGTCCAGAACATTAGTCTCTGATTCCTAGATCTGAATTCTTGAGAAAAAACTACAGAGAACAATTACAACTTCTTGTAATAAGTACATTTCTTATACTCCTGCTTCCTGGTCAAGTATTTTGACCATCAGCAAAGAAAACTATATACGTGAACAATGTTAATCTCAACCATTATTATTATTTTTTTTTAATTTTTTTTTTTTATTGTGATATTGAGGGGTACATTTAAGGGTTAGGTACACAAATATGTCTCATTCAGGCACCCTTGTTTGTAAGAAGTGTCCCCCCATCCCCAGACAGGTATTTACTGCCATTAATTGCTTCCCCATCCC
>CAUYQG010211608.1:0-17880 GCA_963574415.1 Tarsius wallacei | reverse complement strand
AGAAGAAAGGCGAGAAAACAGTTAACACCTGTAGAGGGATGCCTGGATTGACAGCAGCCTTGTCGTTCAGTAGGAGGATCCAGCCAACCCATATAACCCTGCAGGGGAAAATGGGTGAGGACTGGGAATATATATTCTCCTCACCCTCTTCTTGCCCTCCAGCTTTCTTGCCAGTGCTTCGCACTTGTCAAATCCAAACAAAGCAAGGAAGCCAGCTTGATGCCATCCACTCAAGTCAGCTTCCCAGGTCCCCTAGCATGGCAGAGAAGGGGTAAGTGGAGATGGAAGGGCAACAAGGAAGATATCCAGTAGCACATTACTTGAATTCTCAGGTGGTTTAAACACATCCACCATATTTCATCTTATAATAGAGTATATTTATGAGAAACACCATTTTTTACTGTACCACTAAGAAAAAAAATGCTGTAAATTAAGCCTGTGATATGCCATTAATTGTAAAAATGGGTTCCAATTTGAAAGATGTTAAAATTTGGGAAAAAAAATGCCTATTTTATAATTGGTGAAATATGGTATTGTGTTTTTGTTAAATCTTGTACAAAACCAGGAGGAAAGATTACTATGAAACTCTATCATTGAATGAACAATTGGATACAAAATCAATTTTTATTGGATCAACATTTTGCTCCTTGCCTCAAAACAATTTAAAATTTAATTCCTTTCATAGTACAAGTCACAACAATATACCAAAGGGAACAATAGATACTGTTTAACCCCCCATGATTCTGACTGCTGACTCTGGGTTGCATGGAAGACTTGTCGTCTTGTCGTTTGGAGACCAAAAAAGAGGACAAAGAGACTGGTAGGCGTGTAATATGATGACAGTACATAGGACCAGCCTTTTATTGTTACAGTTATTTAGATTAACATAAGAGGGAAAAGGAAGTTGGGTAAACTTTTGTTTTAGAGTCGGTTTCATTTTTACAGTCTTTACACTGATGATACCACATAATCAACCGATTGTCTTGAGTTCTGAATACAGTTGGATCAGTTTCAGAGCACACATGAAATTTCCTGCTATGAATATATTGAGTGTCAAGGATTTTCTTGCTTTAATATCACAATTTAAAATATTGTAATATGATGACTTTATATTTAGGGTTTATGAGTTTTACAAAACCTCACATATCCTGAGGGTTCATTACTAATGCCAATTGAAGCCCACCTTAAATGTCTTATGCTGTGGCCTCAGTTCCTTCATGAAATGTGTGGATAGGACTAGATTTCTTTTAAAATCCCTTGCAGTTCAGATGGCTTGACATTGAAACAGAACTTTTTAAAAATAACATAACTCTGTTAATATGTAAGAAAAATAAACATAGATTTTTTGTGTGTGTAAGAGAATACAATGGCAAATGCATAATTATGCAAAATTTTAAAAATAGTGTTAATAAAAATATCTGCTACAATTTGAGAACCACGTTGAAAAAGTGACATCCTATGTGACTGAAAAAAATTTGATGTTACTTGCATGTTTTATTTGTGTGTTGGGATCCTCCGGACCACACCCCTAGGCTTGGTGTGGTCTGGGCGATTCCAACACACAAATAAAACAGGATTCACAGGACTCAGCATATAGGCATATCCATAGCTATGACTTATTACAGTGAAAGGCTACAAAGTAAAGTCAATAAATGGAATTGGTATATGAGGCAAAGTCCAGAGGAAACCAGTAGTAAAATCTTCTTCTAGTAGAGTCTGGATACACTTAATTCTTCCAGAAACAAGTTGTGGCAACACATATGAATTGTTGTCTGCCAGGGATGCTCATTAGAAACTCAGTGTCTGGGGCTTTTACTGGAGGCTGGTCATATAGGCACTCTCTACTTAGCATGTAACAAAGTTTTAGACTTCCCAAAGGAAAGCATGTATTCAACATAAACCATATTATTTGCACAAACAGTTTAGGTACCATGAGCCACTCTTGTCAGTTAGGGTCATGTAAACATTCCTGAAACTTGAGTCCCCAGATGTCAACCAAGGGCTAACCTGCAATCAGGCCTTTCTAAGGGTAGTAGTCTCAGGCCTGCTATGTTAATTCTTTCCTGCATAATCTGTTTCACTGGTCTGGAGTGGACTTGAGGTTATATATGTAGTCGTGCATCAACCCTATCACTGCCTAGATCTAGTATCTTCATTAGGGCCTCTTTACCCCAGCAACCTTAGTTCTCCGTGGCCTACACATTCCACAAGACATAGGCTTAAGCTTCAACTCTTTATGGAGAAAGGGAACTAGGGAATCTGATCAGTCCTTGGGTGAAAACCCAGCTTCTGTTCTTGTTGTTTCTGTGGTTACCACATGGTATTGCCTTGTAAAACACAAGAGCTTGCACAGCACAGTAGTCTCTGTCCTTTTCTGTAAAGAGGCTTCAAGGAGTATTGAGAGAGAAAAAGCAGGTCTTTCTCCTGAGTGTTAATATCAGATGTATTTGTTGTAGGGTATGTTTACTCAGTCTTTTAATGGTGAGACTGTGGTTTCCACTGGGATCACCTCTGCATACTCATACTCTCCATTTTCTCATGATAATTTCCTCTTTGGCAACCCTTGGTAACTTTCTTCTTTTTCTTTCCTAAATTTTTTGTTTGTTTGTTTGTTTGTTTTTCAGACCTGAGTTGATACCATTTCAAGTCATCAGCAGTTACGACATCGTTATTCTTTAAAAGAGAAGTGAAGTCGGGTCTCCATTCCTTTTCCTTCTAGGAAGCTCCTTGGCCTTCTTGGCTTGTAAATTTGCCCACTCAAGACCTCTGAGTTCAGTCTCCCAAGAGGTATTGGGTGAGATCATTTTTAGGAAGCCCAAAAAGATCTCTGATACCGTTCTTCAAGAGCAATTCATGTCTACTTGTTTATATTTCCTAACTAAGAAAGCCATTTCAAAAAGTCTTCTGAAAACAAAGATCTGCCCTAAGGCAAGTAGTCCCCACTAATGCAGACTATCTAGTAAGCACCAACACCCTTTACATGGCAGTGCCTCTCATGTCAATGCACTACCAAAATGTGTTCAACAAAGCCTCTGAGGGTCACACTCCAAGACTCAGATCAGCCCTCAGTACCCCTGATGATGCAGGAATGCTTCTGTTTCTCCAGCATTTTGGCTCTGCCTGCCCCAGGGTGTCATCCTTCAGATGTATTTGCAGAAAAGTAAATGAGAATTCACTGAGACCTTAAGTGAGATTTGGATACAAGTTTAATTTCTCTTGCACGGATATACATTTAAAGCCATATTTCTGATTGTTAAATTCAACATTCCACTTGCTAATGGGATTATTGCATCAGAAGAAGGTGAGAATGAAGGCAGGATTTCCCCAAAATTTTGGAAATGAGACCATAGTTTCAAGGAAGGTTAGCCTTGCCTACCTGTGTGAATTACCATTATTAACATATACATGTTGCTGAGTTAGGTTCTAGAGAGAACACAATGCCTTTTAGAAGAACATATCTTCTTTCTAAGATAAAAGATCCAGGAGGGCAGGTGATGGGAGGGAATAGAAAAGAAATAACACAGAAACAGAAACCATCCTTGAAAAGAGAAAATAATCAGGGTAGAGGAATTTGAATACGTACTAACTGTGAAATAGAATATTAAGATTGAAGATTTGAGTCTGTGGTAGTGAAAAGAAATATTAACCTGCTTGAGTATTAATAATGGCATTTAAATATTCAAATTTTATTAATGAATACATTACTTTTTTTTGAGTCGGTCTCACTGTGTTACCCAGGCAGGAGTGCAGTGGTACAATCACAGCTCATCACAGCCTCAACCTCCTGGGCTCAGGCAATCCTTCCACCTCAGCCTCCCAAAGTGCTGGGATTACAGGCATGAGTCACTGAACCTGGTTCACTTTTTCATTTTTATTTTTAGAGACAAGGTCTCGCTCTGTCACCAAGCCTGGAGTGCAGTGGTGCAATCATGGCTCACTGCAACCTCGAAATCCTGAGCTCAAGCGATCCTCCTGCTTCAGCCTCTTGAGTAAAATTACTTAATTTAAAGCACTGAATACTTACTCAGTGTTGGATACCGTGCTAGATGCTGGAAATAGAGTAGTAAGCTTGATGAAAATCTTCAACCTTCATGAACGTGTCTAGTGAGCAACAGACCTTGTACAATATCCACACTTATGATAAGAAGTGTGCATGAGAAATGCAGCTTGGTCCAGACATGTGTAGTGAGGGCGCCTTACCTAATCTGGAACATCTGGGAAGTCTTGCCTAAAAAAGAGACATTTAAGCTGACAACTGAAAGATGAGTAGGAGAAGAAGAAAGGGGAAGTGAACCTCATGACAAGAGATAGTAATACACTAGTTCAGCACGACCCAAAATCTTCACGATATGCTTATGAATGAGTGCTTATTAAAGGAGACTTATGAAATTGCCAGGAGATGTGGGATTTGGGCCTAACTGGGTGTAGGAAAGGACTGGAAGAAATATACTTATTAATATTCTAACATTACCCAGGCTTTATATATCACAGCTATTTTATATGAAGTAAAATGGAACAAATCGTAAAATTTAGGTAATTAGAAAGTACAGTTGAATCTTATTAATCTACTTTGGAGGCAGAAAAATGTATACCTCCAATCTCTGATTGTTTTATGTAGGGTGATGTTTTTTGGTCAGTCCCTGGAAGGAGCCTAAAAAGCATTCTGGGAAACTCTCGGGGCCTGGTCTTAACACAAGCACAGAATAGTTTGTCTTCATTTTATCCTGCTGAAAACTACCTTTTCTTTATCCTTAAAAATTTTTTTTGAAGAGCTTGGGATTTCATTACAATTAAAAGGACTTATAGAATGCACACATTTTCAACAATCTGGTAAATGAACAGAAAAGTCAGAATCCCAAAAAAAGCCTTTGAGCAGATCTTACCTCAGAAAGGGTAATGACTTCATTGCTTAAAGGAAAAGGCAAGTGTCCTTTTCCAGGTGAATGAATTATTACAGTTAATTACAATCATTGGATGGCAAGGGACAGGCAGGGGATATTATCAAGTACTTTTTCCTATCTCTGGACAAAACTCTATTTACATGTTTCAGGAAAGATCATTGTCAACCGTTTCTTTCAAAAGCCTACTAAAGAAGCTACACAATCTCCCTCGGGAAACCTATGCCAATGTTATTGTCATCCTTTAACGGGTAATGTCTAGTTTCCTCTGGTATCTAACCTAAATTTGTCTGCAGCTACATATACTGTTATCTTTTTGTTCTGTTGGCAGTGAAAGCAGCAAATACATCACCATCTGCATAATGATGTACTTTAAAGCTTTTATTCCTCTGTTGGCTTTCTTTTCATTAAATTGTGTGTATCCTAAATTAATGCTTGGAAAGGAAAGCAGTATCCAAAATCAGTGGCAGAACCAAAAAAGTAAGCTAGCAGCACCTCTGAAAACACTCAGAGCAACTCCCTCTATAAGCAAAGACATTGTAAGAGATTTTATCTGTGGGAGCTTGACTTGGATTTAACTGTATCTTTTCCTTCATCCTGTGTTTTACTCAGAGAGAGTCACAAGTAGAATACAGATTCTCCAGAAATCACTTGCAGGCAGGCTTATAACCTGGCATGCTTATTGAAGGGATAATCACGGATCCGAATCTTTCCTGCTACTTGAGGGACAAAGAGAAAATGGCCAGTCAATATCTTTGGAAGATCTTACCTCAGAAAGGGTAATGACTTCATTGGACGTTAACCGGAGGCCTTTAGGTCTCTTAGGCCTATTGCTGAGTTCCTTATATTTGGAACATAGGGCCAGTTTCTTCTTTGGTCAAACAGACAACATGACTCATTTGCTCTAGACCCAAGGTATTGATAGGTGGTCAAATGGTGATATATGAAGTGTGTGTGATGTGGTATCTCTCAGTATCTATTTTGACGCGATTTCTTTGAGAAAAAAAAAAAAATCTCAGCACCTGAGAAGAGTTTTGGGCATGATAGCCTTATTTCCAGCAAAAGTTCTAGACCTCCCCAGTCATCTTATTCCAGACTCCTGTTTGAGATCTATATTTGCTTGACTTGAGCACTGGTAACATAGCCTGCAATCAATAAATATTTATGAACAAATGTTCAGTGAATGACCTTGAGTTTTTTTGTTGTTTTTTTTTTGAGTTGGAGTCTCACTCTGTCACCCAGACTGAAGTGCAGTGCCCGCTCCCGGCCACCGCAGCCTCGACCTGCGGGGCTCCAGCGATCCTTCTGCCTCAGCCTTCCAAGTAGCTGGAATTACAGGCATGCGCTACCATGCCCAGCTGATTTTTTTATTTATTGTAGAGATGAGGTCTCGCCAAATTGCCCAGGTGGGTCTCGAGCCCGCGGGTTCAGGCAATCCACTCACCTCGGCCTCCCAAAGTGCGGGATTACAGGCTGAGCCACCAAGCCCGGCGACCTTGAGTTTTATTAGCTATATTTGTCCCTTTGCTAATTTTTGGAGCCTGATAACTAAGTCAATTTTTCTTCTTTGACTCTTAACTCTTTTCTTCAACTTTTATACTTATCACCTGGTACAGATGCTCAATACTATTTAAGATCCTGAAGCCTGGACCCAATCTTGACATTATTCTTCTTAATTGCCATCCAGAGTGGGACTATCTCAGTCACCTTAAGTGGGGGATCAAATACCCTGTTCATCCTGTAAGAAGTTTGATCTGCATTCTCAGTAGAAGAAACCCTGTGTAGGGCTGTGTCGTAGTGTTCCCAGAGTTGTAAAAACTTAGAGGTTGGTTTAATATCCACAAAGATCTCAAAGTGACATCTGTCTATTAGTCTTCCTTACATTGCCTCCTAATATCCAACTAGAGTACTTATAAAGAGTCAGAAAAAAAGAGAAAAACCCGTATCAGCACTGAGAACTAAACTTGTTAGACACCCTAATGCTGGTATCTAGTGGTTAATCTTTTCTGACTGTAAATATAAAGCAGGTTGAAGTGTATTGAAAAAATAGTATGACGGACTCACATCAAGGTCTGATAAATTATGGGGCAATCTGAGGACTCTGTCCATCAGCCTTGTTACCAACCCTCAGATTATATCTATCAGCAGTATAGGCTAACAACAGGAACTGGGCAAGAGGCAGATGGAAGATCATGATGATGGCACAGTTAATTTTTATAGCTATAGTTCCTAAGTAAATGTCGTAGGTGGGGTGGATACTGGAATATATTTATTGCAAGTGTAAGCCAAGAATTGTAGTTTTTCATCTATTATATTGGTTCACAATGGCTAAAAATCAAATTGTAGAGAAAAAAGAAGTTATTTCTTTGGTAAAGGAGGATAGAACTAGGAAAAAAACACTAGAAATTGGATTAGAACTCAGTGGATATTATTTTACCTTCCAAGAACAGATTTGGGAAGAGGAGAAATCACCACACAAGAGGCAATGGACAGGGCCAATATCATCTCACCCAAAATTTGTATTTTCTGAAAACTAAACAACAAAACAACCACAATAAAACAAATGCTTAAAATCTTTCTCAATTAAAGGGTTAGCAAAGAAAAACATTAAAAGGAAGAAGAAAAATTAATGTGAGCCAACAAAATAAAAACTGAAAAATAAGAAAAGATCTATCCTGAATTGTGCCCCATATCTTTAAAATAAAATTTAAAAAAGTAAAATAAAAGATTTAGAGGAAAGATGAATTTTCAAAATAATGTTCTCTTATAATATCCAGAAGAAACAAACAGGAAACTATTTTGAATGAACAATAGAGAAGTGGAACCCATTACTGCTATAAAACAGAAATAGACATTCAGAGATAAAATGCTAGGATGAAAAGGCAACAGAACAAGTTGCAATGAGAGATGTATAACATACAGAATAACAGAATTGAAAGCCATAGAAAAAGAAAAGGAAACTGATGGAAGAGAAGATGATTGACATACAAGATGGAGAGTCATCACATAGATAATTGGTGTCCCTAAAAGAGAATAAATCAATGATACGCATAAGAAATTCCTGAGAGAAAGAATGGTTTTTAGATTAAGGTGGCTCACCATGGCAAAGTCAATAAAAAGAGCCTCATACCTGGAAATACTTTGACACAAGGTTGCATACTCTGTAACAACAGTTTTCAAATCTTCTGGCCTCACAACGCCTATATACTCGAAAAACTACTAAGAATTCTGTATTAGTAAAGCTTCTTCAGAGAAACAGAACCAATAGGATCGATAGACAGATAAATAAATAGATAGATAAAAGGAAGTTGATAGATAGACACATAAATGCATAGATAGATGCATAGATATATAGATAATAAGGAATTGACTCACTCAGTTGGGGAGATGGGCAAGGCCAAAGGTCTACAGAGTGAGTTGACAAGCTGAAGACCCAGAAAGAGCCAGTGTTTCATTTAGGATCTAAAAGCAGAAAAAAAGCTGATTCCCAGCAGTTGAAGAAGAATTATCTCTTACTTGGGGGAAGATGAGCTTTTTTTGTTCTATTGAGTACCTCAGCTAACTGTATGAAGCCCATCCACAGTAGGGAGGGCAATCTGCTTTACTCAGTCTACTGATTCAAATGTTAATCTCATCCAAAAATGCCCTCATAGAAATACCTAAAATAATGTTTAAACAAATACCCCGGCACCCTGTGGCCCAGTCAAGTTGACACATAAAGTTAACTATCACAGAATCCAAAGAATTTTTGCTTATATAGATTATATCTATCAATGTTTACCATACTAGAAGCTAAAATTGAGAATTTAAAGAAAATATTTATGTGTTTTAAAAAACCTACTGCATGTTAACGTCAATAGCACACTTTAAATTTGTAAAAACCTATATTTTCCAAAACAAAAAAAAATGGAATTGTTTTACATTTTTCAAATCTCTTCAATATCTGACTTAGAAGACAGAAAGAGTCAGATCTACTGTATTCAATTGGTTTTAATATGTTTTTGGTTGAAGTATCTAAAAATATATAGCATCACACAGATATGTAATTGGAAAAGATAATATTTTTAAAGTTATTTATATTTTTTAAATACTTCATTTAAACTTGTAAAGTGATAGTTTTGAAAGGCTACTTGTAATATGAAAACTGAAATCTTAAATAACTTTTCATATTCAGTTATAGTAAAACCCATTGATTTATCATACATTTAAAAGAGATTCTTACCTATACATCTTAACATCATATATTGGTCATTTGGGAATATATTGTTTCACTGAATTATGTACATCTTTCAAACATTGACATATTTCATTGTACATTTTTTAAAAATCACATTTGTTAATATCACCACCAATTTTATCAGAAAAGTCTAAGTACTGAAAGTTTGAGAAGCTCACAGTGATGGTTAGAAATTTTTCAAATTCTGATTTTTAATTGGAAGTTTGAATTTTATCATTGACCACAAATACTGTCGGTTCTTTTCCTTGAAGTAACAGGCACATTTAGTACATTTAAAGGAAATGTCTGGCAGACACTCAAGTTTGATTTACTATAGGTTATCTGTTAGATGCTCTTTTAAGAAAAAAAGAGTTTTTCGAAAGAAAGTCAATATACTTTGGTATGCTGTAGAAGTGCTTATGTTTACTTCCTACATTGTCAAAAAGAATATGCAGTGACTAATAGCATAATTTAATGTCACTGCCTTGATTCTTGTTAAGGCATCATTGCTTTGGAATATCAGTGCAAGTATCAACACTGTAAAAGAAAATAACCTCTTAGTAGTATGAAAATAGTTTTGCCCTCAAGGACTTGTTGAAAGGTCTCTGGGACCCAAGTTAGTCTGCAGACTGCACTTTTAAAACCATTGTCCAAGTGGGACCTCATGGAACTAACAAGCTTCTGCAAAGCCAAAGAAACCATTGAGAGAGCAGGGAGACAGCCCACAGACTGGGAAAAAATATTTGCCAACTATATATCTGACAAAACCCTAACATCTAGAATTTACAAGGAACTCAAACACACCAAAAAGAAAACAAAAACAAAAACAAAAAACAACCCCATTACAAAGTGGGCAAAAGATATGAATAGACATTTTTCAAAAGAAGACACAAGAGCAGCAGATACATGAAAAACACTCAGCCTCACTAGTCATCAAATAAATGCAAATTAAAACCACACTGAGATACCATCTAACTCCATTCAGGATGGCCATCATCAATAATTCAAAAAACAAGTCACTCTATGAAAAAGATACCTGCACATGCCTGTTTATTGCAGCATTATTCACAATAGCAAAAACATGGAACCAACCATGCTGCCCATCAAAAGAGAACTGTATAAAAAAAAAGTGGTACATATACATGATGGAATATTATGCAGCCATAAAGAAGGATACGCTTATGAACTTCACAGCTACTTGAATGGACTTAGAGGCTATAATATTGAGTGATCTATCACAGAAACAAAGAACCAAGTATCACATAAGCCAACCTTGAACAACTATCGTAGTACTATAAGAAAGGAATTAGCAGTAGTGGGGAAACTGCCAGGAGGGTACGGGGGGCAGAATTGGCAGTAGTGGGAAACTTCTGGGGGGCAGGGGACACACACCATCAACAAGGGTACCGCATAATGAACATTTTTATACCTAACCCTGAATCATACCCCACGTATTAAAATAAATAAATAAATAAAACCATTGTCCAGTAAGCAGACAAAAATAGTTTTCTACAAAGGAATAAAAAAAACAGTTACTTCTGTAATACTGAATGTGAGAATATAATACATCAATAGAAATTCTGACAAAAAAATTGAGACAAAGTTTATGACTCAAAACATCTTACATATTTTTGGCAGGTGTATTACTCTCTCTATTAAAATATAAATGTTTCATGAGGATCAGAGACCAGAGTTCATTTATATACTATTTAAAGAAACAGACTTAAAACAGTGACTCAAAATTATTAAATAAAATAAAAAGAACAGAAGGCATAAGTATATTTAAAAACTAAAAATGTGAAGGAAGTAAGAATCAAAATGTTATCAAAGTACAATTCACATCAGAAATCATTAAACAGAACTAAGACAGTTATTCATATTGACCATAATTTCACTTTATTGACCGGGCGTGGTGGGCTCAAACCTGTAATCCCAGCACTTGGGGAGGCTGAGGTGAGAGGATTGCCTGCGCTCAGGGTTTCAAAACCAGCCTGGGCAACTTAGTGAGATCTCATCTCTACAATAAATCCAAAAATTAAGCTGGGCGTGGCAGCGCGACGCCTGTAGTTCCAGCTACTTGGAAGGCTGAGGTGGAAGGATCACCTGAGCTCAGCAGGTTGAGGCTGTGGTGGCTGTGAGCTTGCCACTGCACTCCAGCCTAGGCAACAGAGTCAGACTCTGACTCAAAAAAAAAAAAAAAAGAATTATTTGACCAACAGCACCTCATTCCCCCTACCACCCAACCCCTAGTTGCAATCACTCTATTCTCTGCTTTAATAAGTTCAACTTTCAGTTATAAAATGAATAAGTTCTGAGGTTCTATGTATAGCACAATGACTACAGTTAATAATACTGCGTTGTTTACTTGAAATATGGTAGCAGAACATATTTTAAGTGTCCTTATCTTCTACCACCTATGAATGATGATAGATGTGTTAATTAATTTGATGGCAGCAGTAAATGCACAATGTCTCCATATATCAAATCATCATGTTGTATGCCTTGAATATATACAATTTTTATTTGACAATTAAATATTTTAAAATCAGAAAGAGAAAAACAGAAAAGGAAGAAACTTTGTCTAAAACCTTTATGAACCAAATATATCACCTACTAAAATAAAAACCAGTATACAAATATAAGCTGAAAGAAAGAGAATAGCAATGATCAATTAACACATCTTTTTAAAAAGTCTTGCTTAGATCAAATAGGAAGAAAGAAAGGCAGGCTCTAGAGCATCCAAATAATACATGTTAATTTTATATAATTTTTGCTTCCTGCAGAACAAGGCAGACTTTAAGCATAGAGAGAGAAAACATGATCTCTCTTTGTGACTTGAGCAGTGGGATCTATGCTTTGAGAGCGTCAGATTTATGTAAATGATTTATTGAGTGGTGAGTCTAAGATTAAGGCTGAGATTTAACATGTGGCCTGATATGAGCCCCAGAGATGATATGTATTTTGAAAACCAGATCAGATTTCTTGACCTCTCTCTGCTTACATCCCTATTGCTGATATCTATTCTTATGTAAACATTCTATTCTTGTTTCAGCTGTGCCACAGAAAAGCTGGAGAAGAGCAAGAATCTTCTTCACTATAACTAGCATTTAGAACCATGTCTGGCCTATAGTAGGTGCTCAATAAATACCTATTGAATGACTGTCTTCATTTGGGACCAGAATGAACTAATGTCTCTTTCTAACTTCCAGTCCCCATACCAGCATGACGTGGGGGTGGGGGAAGGGATGGTGAGGAGAAAGGTTAATAATCTGCACAGAATCCAGACAAGAGTCAGACATAGATGGTGGTCCAGGTACCTTTTTCCACGCGGGAAATTTAATCTTCACAGCCACCTTTAGAGGCTCTGAGCTGTATTATATCCCAACATCATTCTGGGAAAGTGCATAGAATATGTGTAGGGTCCTGGTTGTCAAGAACTAAAGTAGCCTCTTGTAAGTGTGACTCAAGACAAGTTCATGCATATAACCACAACCTCAGCGAGGGTCTTCTCCACGATGATGACGGTCTGCTCCACGATGCTCTGGGATAAGGTGTTCGTGAGCAGGAACGTAATACTCTTCTCAAACAGTGTATGACTCTCTAGGCCTTAGAAGGTGTGTGGTACAAGAAGCTTAGAGACACACTACAACAGAAGAGGTAACAGAGGATCCCCAAATCCCGGAAATAGATGCTTGTGGCTGAGACAAGACAGACTGTTTTACGACAGAAGCAATGCCTGTGAGGGGAAGTCCCACAGCCACAGAGGAATGTTCAGCAAGGAACTCGGTTCTCTTGACCAGGAACTGCTCACAGAGGTCCCGTGGTTAAGCAAGATGCAGCAGAGTCCACTTCAACAAAATCAGCGTTCTACCCTTTGCTCCAATGACTGAAACCAGAAACAGGTGAGTACCAAGCTGCAGTTAGGGCACAGGGTTGTATGCCATGTGATAAATCGCAAGTCCCAGGCCCCCAGGAGACAGGGAGAGAAGCTCTGAGTCAATATCCTGCTGCACAGACCACATGATCCAACACACAAGAGTGGGGATAGGGAGAGTGAACTATTTGAGGACACCAACAAGGGAATCTGGGTCATTTATATGGTTGGAAGGAAGATATCAGAGGGCTGCAAATATGAACATTTTTGGATATTGTTACTAGATTTCACTTCACCAAGGAGTCCCTTATTCTGAAAGGGAGGAGCAGCAGTGGTGTCTGGTTTTATGGGTCCAGTGAGCTGCAATGTATGAGGACGCTGGAGGCTAACAGTGTGAGATCTTCTGGAATCATGGATCTTTCTGGGCAGAAAACCCTGCCAGTAGAAGTCAAGTCAGCTCCGAACCCTCACTTTCCCTGTATTTTCTCTGCTGTATTCGGGTTAAGTTGGAAAAAAAGAGAAAGTTCCAAAGTGAAAGCAGCAAAAACACAAGCTTTTTAAATTAATGCTGCAAACCAGTCAGGTTTTTAATATTAATGAGCATTGTTTGATGTCTGTATGTCTGAGCAAAAGCATATTTGGAAAAAATTTGGGAACTATTGTGGGCTCAAAATGAATATTTAATAAACACATGCAACAGTATAGTTAGCATTCAAATATACTATTGTAAATTGGAAAGATATACAATGAGTTGTTGCCATGAAATGGCTATGAACAGTGAGATGGGGCACTGGGTGGACGAGGAAAGAATTTGCCTTCCATTTTGCACGTTTCACGCTACTGGAATATTTTTTAACAATGTACTTGTAAAATTAAAATGTTAGTTAAGCAACACTATTATAGTCTAGGCAAGTCCTAGAAATAATGATGAAGTAAGAACATTTTGATTTGGAAGCTCCATTCTCATGAACCACTTTCCTCTATATCTTCCACCCACCCCCATCAACACCTTTCTCCTTTCTCTTTAGAATATAAATACTGCTAAGAGTTTAAGTCATAAAATTTTGGTCCATTCATAATTAAAGCCTTAAGCTAAAATAATTAAATCAGACCTTGAGACTCGCTCTGTGTTTTTAGGAAAACAATAAATGTAATAACAGCAATCCTTTCCCAGCCTCCTCTAACTTTCAAAACCCTCAGCTGTACATCCAACCTCTCAATATCTTCAATAGCTAAATTCCTCAAAAACATAGATGCTTTTTCTCTTTTAAAACCAGGCATAATCAGGCTCATGGTACCATCACTGTAGAAGTTTCTCGGTTACAATCTAGGGGAATATGTAAGAAGCTGAAGTTGCAGAAATTGGATTGAATGAGTTGCATAGAAATAATGAGCCCGGGGTCAGAGTTGGTGCTACCTGGGGAACAGCCAGCTGACTTTAATGGTCAGCCTCCAGCAATGAACGAGGTCTTGGTTGTTACCCAGCTGTGTCTGGGGAACTGTTTCACTCCGGAGAGTCCACTGAGGTGGTGGGGTATGGTAAATGTTTAATAATAAGATCTCTGGAAAAAAAAAAAGGTGCGAGAGAGAGGGCAAGAGGATAGAAAGAGAATTGAAAGGGAGAAGAAAAGAAGGAAGGAAGGAAGGAAGGAAGGAAGGAAGGGAAGGAAGGAGAAAGGGAAGGAAATGAAGGCAATCTGATTTGTAGTGCTTCCCAATTTCCACGGCTAATCTCAGCCTCCCAAGATGACATCAAGGCATTGAACCTGGAGTTGGAAAGAGATATGCACCATCAGCTTTCCCTAGCTAGTACAAGTTAACCTTGTACACCACTGCAATTGACGTCTGCTACTTGAATTTTTTTTAACAATATGCTTACATAATTAAAATATTAGTTATCCAACTTTCAACTTTTCAACCTGAGCTTACCAGGTTTGACTTGGCAACATTATCTTCCACAAGTGAGTTACAGGCTTCTGTGAGCCATAAGAAGTGATTAAAAATAAAATAAAATAAAATCTCCCTGTTCCACAGCGAAAAGCCAAGACCTGCTGCCTAATGAGGTATTATTTTTGGAGGCAAGTAAGTGAGCTCTGACCATTGGCTTATTATTTGCAATACTGCCCAGAAAACCCATTATCAAAGGAGCAATAGGTATATGGAAAGGAAAAGAAATTACTTTGGCTCGGAGCAAACAGTATCACAGCGACATCAAACTGAAGGAAATGGGGTCTGGGATCCTGTGCATCAGTTGGGAGGTAATGAGAGTCTGAACTCCTAAAAGAGAAACCCACAGCAGAGCCCTGCATTAGCATATGCCAATTTATATCAGGTTCTAATGTAGGCAGAGAGGCTCCTAAATGAATAATTGCTGAAGGGGCAATTGTGGGAGTCATCTTTCGAAGAGATAAGTTTTATTTTTTTTTCCCAGGCCATTGCAAATATGAGCTTAATAATCCTTTCAATGGGTACTGTGTTATCATAAAATAATCTAAATGCTACTAAATGGTATTTAAAATGATTTCCAGACACTGGCAGACTTGACTGAATGGCAATTCGACTGCTAATGCACCTCTAATACAGCATGCGAGGCAGCACGGTAATGAGGCCACGTTGTTGGATCGAAATCCTTCTCCATGATTCTTTTTGCTTCCAACCTTGACCCCCAGCCAGTGTGTGGCACTCTGTCTCACCTCTCGCTTATTCCTGCCTTTTTTTTTTTTCAGGTCCCTGTTCAGACCTGGGTTGTGGCGTGAAAAGAACGGTGTCTACTGTTTTATCTCCTTTTGCATGTCTCATCAGTTGTGAGGTGCGGCACAGCTGCTGGAACGTGGAAATCGGAGATGCAGTCAGTCTTTCCTGAAGCCCCAAGGAGTAAGTGGCTAGGCTGAGACGCTGAAAACGAGAGGTCTTGACAATGCACATTTGTGTGTATGCTCCAGTCGAGGTATCTTGGAAGGTGAGGTTAGAGGAAATTTAGAGCTGAAGATATCCATGGCTCTACGGTAACCTTGAGACAAAAGTTTCAGAAACTCAGAATTCATGATTGAATCTGCCTGAATGAGATATACAAGGAGATAGACCAAACTCCCCTAACCCCGAAGTGCAACGCTGAGCAGCTCACCACCACGCAGGAAATCAAGGCAGCCTGCTGAGGAAAGACACGATTGCCCTCACGTCCCTCACATAATAATGCAGACAGGGGAGAGAGACCATTTGGATAAAAAATTCTTTATTTAGTTGACTTTTATGAAAAGGAAAATAACTGGGGTGCTCTCAGCTCTTACTTTTTGTTGTTGTTTTTGTGTTTACCGTGATAAAATGCACATAACCTAAACTTCTTAATTTGTTTTTACAGAACTTACAATCCATTCCAAGTAACAATCTGCACCTTCCCACTGCCCCCACCATGGGAAATCGAGGTGGGAAACACAGAGCCTCTTCCATCTCCTTTTCCAGATTACAGCAAAATGTCAAGAAGGAGTAGAGGAGGCCCAGAAGCACAAGGACATTTGCATCTCACACTGCTGACAGGCAGCCAGCTGGTGGCCATGCCCTGGAGCAGCCATGCAGAGAGAGAAACCACCTCAGAGCACAGGCGGCTGGTGGGATCACAGGCTGCCGCACTCCCGGCGAGGATGCCACGAGAATGGTGGATCTGCAGAACAGCAGCAAATCTGCTGCTTTGAGTGTCACTCACAGAGTCCTGCAAATAGAAGAATAAACTCGGAGAAGAAGGGGGTCATGTGGATTCCTCCAAGACGCTTTCTCCGCATGATTTTCCTGGAAGAGGAATTAGCCAAAAATAAGCAGAACCCAGATCTCCCTTGCACGCACAGAAAATTGGGGTTAATAAGGTTGAGTTGTCCCAAATAAATACAGCAGCCTGCTCAGACAGGCACTCTGGTTGAGGGTATCAAGTTTGTATCCTGAATTCCTGGACTGTTGTCAATCAATGTCAAACAATCACCAAATACAATCGGAGTCAACTGGAACAGAGACATAAGGTACGTTGCCCCGTAGACAAATATATCTGGCATAAGATTGATGGTGCAGCAAGAAATTAGCTCAAGTCATCAAGTCAGGATTAGAAAAGTCAAAATATTTTTCAGGTTAGGGTGAGAATCCCCTGAAAGGTGATGAGCGATGGCTGGAATGAACCCAGTAATATATATCAGGGCTGAGGGAACAAAGCTACAATATAATTCATCAGGGGAGGATACTTTCCCTTAGGAGAAGGAAATAGCATTAGTTTGAATTTCTATTTTGGCTCAAGTCTGTAATCCCAGCACTTCGGGAAGCCAAGATGAGAGGATAGCCTAAGCTCAGGAGTTCGAGACCAACATGGGCAACTTGGCGAGACTTTGTCTTGACAATAAAATAAAAAAAATTAGCCAGGCGTGGTAGTGTGCTCCTGTAGATACAGCTTCTTGGAAGGCTGAGGCATAAGTATCACCAGAGCCCAGCAGGTCAAGGCTGCAGTGGCTGTAAGCATACCACTGCACTCCATCCTGGTTGACAGAGTGAGACTCCGACTCAAAAGAATTTTTATTTAGGTTTTAGGCTACAAATCCAGGAATAGAAACTTTCTTTTCCCATCCCAACAGCAATGTAATATGAGGAATATGAAAAATGCAGGCCATTAAGTATGCAAATTGTTGATAACATCTACGAGGTCAGTGATGTGGGGAAATGCATCCTCTCAAACTCTGACAGCAAAACTGGGTTTTGCTTTGTTTTTCTTTGGGAAGGTAATTGTTTTTGTGTCAAATTGTTTGGTAACCAATGGGCACCTAATCATTTGATGACCAATGAGCAATATGTTCATGATACATTAAACGAACAAGTAGCAGAACAGAAGAATATAATCTCATCCGTGTTAAAAGAAAAAG
>CAUYQG010211605.1:0-14996 GCA_963574415.1 Tarsius wallacei | reverse complement strand
TGCTTTTCCAGCTTGCTTAGGTGACTTGTTAGGCTGTTAACTTGTGATCTTTCCATTTTCTTCATGAGTGTTTTTATAGTAATTTGAATTCCCCTCTTACTATTGCTTTCATGGCATCCCAGAGGTTTTGGTAAGATGTTTCTTCATTTTCATTTGTTTCCAGATATCTTTTAATCTCTGTTTTTATTTTGATATTGACCCAAGAGTTGCTTATCAGCATGCTGTTTAATGAACATGACTTTGTGGATTTGGGGGGAACTTTGGTGGTGGTGATATTTATTTTTATTCCACTGTGGTCCTAAGGTGCATGGCAGAATTTCAGTCTTATAAAATTTGTTTATGCTTGACTTATGACGGAGGATGTGATTGATCTTAGAGTCATTCCATGTGGTGACGAGTAGAATGTGTATTCTGTGTTTGTTGGGTAGAATGTTTTGTAGGTATCAATTAAGCCCATTTGGCCAATAGGGGCTTCTAGATCTCCTTGCTGATTTTTTGTCTTGGTGATCTGTCTAGAGTTTTGAGTGGGGTATTAAAGTCCCCAGCTATGATAGTGTTAGAGTCAATATCTTTTTTAAGTTTGCCTAGAAGCTGCTTTATGAAAGTTGGTGCTCCTATGTTGGGTGCATCTATGTTTCAGATGGATGTTTCCTGTTGATGGATTGAGCCTTTTATCATTATGTAGTGACCTTCTGTATCTTTTTAAATTTTTGATAGCTTAAGAGGTATTTTATCTGATATTAAAGTCGCAACTCTTGCTTTCTTTTGTGTTCTGTTTGCCTGAAATTTTGTTTCCCATCCTCTTACTTTGTTAGTGTCTTTTCTGGTGAGATGAGTCTTTTGGAGACAATATATTGTTGCCTCATGATATTTTATCCATTTTTCCATTCTATATATTTTCGTTGGTGCATATATTCCATTCACATTCAGGCTAATTATTGAAATGTGAGAGTTTATCTCTGTCATGAGGTTCTTATAGAGTTGTTGTTGTTCCTGCTGTTTGTTGTTTGTTGTTTTCTTTTGATTTTTGGGTTGATTCATGTGTGTTTTCAATCTTATTCCTGCACTCTTGTGAAGAATGTTGTCTTTCTTTTTTCCCTTTCTTCTGTGTTTAATACTTTCTTAAGTGTTTCTTGTAGAGGTGGTCTAGAGGCAACATGAGTTCTTAGGGATTGAATGTCTGGGAAAGATTTTAATTCTCCCTCACTGATGAAGCTTAGCTTAGCTGGGTAGGTTATTCTTAGTTGCAATTGTTTATCTTTGAGAACTTTGAAGATTGCACTCCAAGATTTCCTAGTCTGAAGTGTTTCTATAGCTAAATCTGCTGCTACTTTAACTGGTCTTCTCTGGTAAGTAGTCTGACCTTTTTCTCTTGCTGTCTTTAAGATTTTTTTCTTTTATACTTACTTTGTTTAGGTGAAATAACTATTGTCTAGGAGTTGGTTTTCTCATTTGTTGTCTCGCAGGGGTTCCCTGAATCTCTTGTGTTTGAATGGTTGCATCACTGATGAAATGAGGGAAGTTTTCTTGAATAATTTCATGGAATATTTGTTTCAGGGTGGTCTCTGTCTCTCTGCCTCAGGAAGTCCAGTTATTCTTAGGTTCTGCCTCTTGAAATAAATGCTCATCTCTTGAAGGTTTTGTTCTGTCTTTTTAAGCTTCTTTTCTATGTTTTTGACAGTTTGGGTTAGTTCTAAATTTTGGTCCTCAAGTTCTGAGATTCTTTCTTCTGCTTGGCTAATTCTGCTTTCCATGCTTGTCAGTTTGTTATTTATTTCATTCACAGTATTCTTTACTGCTGTCACCTCAGTTATCAACTCCTTCATTCTTTTCTCTTGTCTCTCCTCAATTCTATTTATTCTCTCTATTAAAGTCTTGGTATCTGGGTTTGTAGTTTGAGACCAGTCGTTCTGGGGGCTCTTCATTGTTTCTGTTCTGAAGTCTGTTTTCTCAGTGTCTGACCACCCAGGGGTCTGTGTGATATCCATATTCTTCTTTTGTTTTTTCTTCATTTGTGTAGCTTTTCCTCTCCTCCCACTTTTTACCCCTCTTCTTTAATTCTGTTGTTCAGGGATGGGAGGGGGTTACTTTCACTTCTGTTTGCTCATTCTCCTATTCTTCCTCATGTGAATCCTCTAGCTTTGTTCAATTCTGAAGATGGACTGTGTATTGGAGGCTGTACTTTTTGCAGTTTTGAGATTTAATAGGGGGAGCTGTGATTCAGAATCTATCTGCAGATCCCAATATCCACTGACAGGTCTGTGGGCACTCTGGAACCTACTTCCCACTACCTTACAATCTTTATGTGCAGTGGGGGTATAGGTTTGCTCCCTGAGAGCAAAATGAGGTAGGAAAAAGGAAAATAATGCAAAAGGGAAAGGGGGAAGCAAAAGGAAGGTGGAGAGAGAGAAGAGTAAGAGGGAAAACAGACAGGCAGACCAACAAATGAAAAGAGACACAAAGACAGAAAAGAGTAAAAAAAACGAAACATACAGACAATTATACAAACACACATACCAACAAAAACCTCCCTATTGATGTACTCCTCCCATACACAAACAGAATGTTTAAAGAAAAATCAATAAAATAACAGAAATAAAGCAAGCACGAAAACATTATCAAAAACAGAAAGAACAAGAGGAAGAAAACTAAAACAAACAAACAAAAATGAGCAAAGCAAACAGATCAAAAAACAAACAGACAAGAAACAGAAACCAAACTCGCTCTGAAGTCTTTCCTGTAAGTCTAACTTCCTTTCGGCTCTGATCTCCAGTCTCTCCACTCTGCTCTCAGCTGATAGGGTTGCTCTCAGTGTGTCAGATGCCCCAGGCCTACTGTGAAAGAAGGGTGGATCAAATCTGGACTCACCTTATCTGACTTGCTGCCTGTCAGGTCTGCCACTCAGATCTGACCTGTCTGTGCCTGACCCAGCATGGGGGAGGGGTTTTTGTCTTTCTCAGTTTGATGAGATTACCTTAGGTCCCAGGTTGGTGGCTGGGTGGATCTGGGCGGGGCAATGCAGGTCATTGCCTGGGACAGAGAAAATGGCTGTGGTTGGCGTTTCCCCAACCTTTTCTCTCCGGGGCTCCAGGTGATTTGCTATCACAGGTGATGGTGTGGGCCAGGTGCCAGGTGATGAGAATCAGCTGAATTCAGTAAGCTATTCTCAGGAGAATCCTGTGAACAGCAGATGGTTCTGCATGCCAGTGACTCCAATCTCAGGTGATGGGAGGTTGTAGTCATCTCTAGAGGAGATCCCTAGGTGCAAGAACCCGAGTCTCCCCTCAGATGGAATTTTATTCACCCATGACACATGCCTAGTTGCGCACAGTCTTTATGGACACTCGCTTTTGTGAAGACTTTCACAGTCCGACCTCTTCTGTCACCATCTTGCCAGACCCCCAAAGGATAACTAAAAAAGTTCATGTTTTAAAATCTTTCATCTTTATAGTCTAGGTTTATTTACCATGAAGGAAACTACAATTTGCTGAGTTTATATTATAGAGCTGAGTTTATATCATAGATATTTGCACATATATTAGACACTGTTTATTGACATTGATGGTACTTTCATCTTTATAAGATTAATGTAACCTCAAAATAATACGTTTTGTGGTATTATCTCTGTTTTATAGATAAGAATGTGAAATAAGAGAAATTAATTGTCTTTTCTATATCTCCCAGCTAGAACTAAGAGAAACCTTGTTTGGAAAGACTATGGTTTTTTTCTTTTATACTAGAACACCTGAGTCTAACTCTATTTTACAGAGAATCATGCTTAATTAAGTTATGCCATATTTACTGAAATTGTAATCATTTTTGTCTGTATCTTATCTCCTTGTTTCCTAATATCTTTTACTTTACTAAGTTCTTTAGTCCTTTCCTTTTTCAAATTGTTTTATTATTGCAGTTACTTGCTCAGAGTGGAAGTTGAAACAAATCCATTTTCTCTAAATGCAGTTTTGATGGGGATGTTTCACAAGAATAGTAATAGAAAGGAAATGAAGAACTACATTACTGTGTTTATGGTCACCTGATTATTAAAGATTGACTATGCTTAGTAAAAGTACAGCTTCTATTCTTCCTTGTAATATATGTTGCAAAAAGTGTTTTCCTTTTTTTCCCCCCAAGTATATGTCAGATGAAAAAATAAGCCAAACATGCTTTCCTTTAATGATAATGTTAATAACTCTCTCCAATTTAAAATAAATTGGCATTAATTGGCTAAGAAGTACCCAGGTAATTGCCCTTGGCTTTGTCTCATAATGGAAGTCTCAGGAAGCTTTCCTAATCAGTTTGATTGCTTGAACAGCAATGAAGTAGCAGGTTCTTTAAGGAAAAAAAATTAAAAGTGTAAATCTATACATCTATAGTGAGGTATTTTAAGGAATTTTTATAAATCAGAAGAGATATCATTGGAAGGTGCTTGGAGAAAATAGAAGACAGAAAAAATAGATGAGATAATAAGCCTGTAGGTGAGTGGCAGGTTCAGTAGTAAAATTCTAGTCAATTGTTATTGTCAGTTCAGTAACTTAGAAAAATCATAAACTTAAGCTAAGAAGTGCGCATCCATAAGGATGAACCACTTGAAAATATATTCAATATGAACAATCTAAAATTGAGTAGGGTAGAATGCATCAGATGACTATTCAGGATGAGGCAGGGATAGGGCAATCTGAAAAACCTAAGAGAACTGACTGTAAGGCAGTCTTGTTTGGAAGAAATTTTGTTGACAATGTCCTGTAATGAATAGGAATATTCTGCAAGTAAAGAAAATACAAATTTCCAGTCAAAGTCTGATCAAGATTCTCACCACAAAAAGATATTTTCATCTTAATGGTGTAATGACTTCAAGTCCTGTACATAATTGATTCATGGTACCTTCTTTCCCTTTGCCCTGTTGCTTGTACTGTTCTTCTCACTCATCTATTAAAAATAAATATTTAGATAAGAGATGTTATTGGGATTCTGTGTCTGTTACCAGTGTTCCATTCTGGGTCCTTGACTTTGCCACAGAAAAGAATTTCAGAGTGAGTAGAAAGTAACAAGGCAGTTCACAAGTTTATTCAAAGTGTAAACAACAGAATGGTATACACTTCAGGATGAACTGTGGGTGAACACAAGGAAATGTAATGCCAGAGTCTCTGATTTGTGGGTTTTGTGAGTTACCATAATGAAGGGGTGAAATATTCCATTAAAGGGGTAGATTTTTTAAACAAATAGGTGAGCAATTTCTGGATTTGGAATGCCATCCAATTCATAACTATAAACTGACAGGGTCAGAACTATCATGGTGTTGAATGGTATGTTTAGTATGCTAATGTCCATATAATGAAGGGAAAAATAAGTCATGGTTATCTAAAATTAACCTTGGCTATTGATGTGCCTGCTTCAGGGGGTCTATAGGTTAGTTCTTGCCTTGGTGGTTGGCTTTTAACTACAAACATCCTGAGAAAGAAGATGTAGGCAGCAGCAGGCATGTTGGGTGAGAGTTATTTGAATAGTTTTTAAAAATGTTCTAACAACTTTGAGATTGGGATAATTATATAAGAGTTTCTGCTGATTTCTGACTTTTCCTACAACCTTGACATTTCCCTACTTTAACCTGCCTACTCTATCAATCCCCACCTCAAGAAATCTGGACTCTAAATCCTTTTAGGGAAGCTGAGGGAAGGAGGTATTTTTTCTCTAACTACTTAAAGATGAAAATGGGTGTTGACCCTATCTATCGGGTTCCAAACCTTCTTGCTATTTTTGGTTAAGGTTGTAAGCATGGCATTTACTGCTGTTTGGTGGAGCAGGTAAATGGAAAGTGATTCCTCTGGAAGAACAGGGTGGAATCCTTGTTGTGTCATCATTTTCAATGGAAACTTCTGGAGCCTACAAGACACGAATTTTACCAAAAGGCTAAAAAGATAAGGCTCGAAAATTAAGTCTACTAATGTCTCTAATCATGAGATGAACTGGAGATAGAAATTTTTATTCCAGTTTCCCAGAGAGTAAAGAATTTTTAACTTTATTAAGCACATATAAAGCATAAACATTTTGATATTTATCAGTTTAAATTCAGTGAGGGCAAAAGTATGTTTTCTTAGGAGGAACATTTTTTGTCTTCACAGAGGAGAGGCAGCCCATTCACATTTTTCTATTATTATCATTGTTAAACATAAAAAGAAAAAAAAGTTTTTTAGTGTGTATGTGTGTGTGGGGGGGTAAGGCAGTTTTGTGTTCCTGGAATGTTGTAGTAAGCTTTAATATTACCCAGGTAGCAAAGATAGCAAACACAAACAATTATAAAAACCTTATAATAGGTGTTGTTTGGGGCATCATTTCCTTCCCATAAATGGTCTCAGGAGGTTTTCTTTTGAAAAGGAACTTCAGGTCCTCTACAGGTTCATATGTGTTCCTGGTCTGTAGTTGCAGGCAAAGGATCCTATTGTTGTTGCTGTTGTTATCTTGTGAAGCCTCAAAAGAAGGTGTTATTCTGGATATGTGTAGCACAGGCATTTATTTCCTTGCATTTGTGTGCTATGGGGGCACTAAGAAGTAGTGTATAAGGTTTTACCCATTTAGGAAGTAATTTTTTGAGTAGTTTTCTATTTCTATGTTTTGAGGAGGACTTAGTCTTCAGGCTGCACTTTTGGAGTAGGTGGGGCACTAAAGGTTTGGGGAGGATGTTATTGCTATGTTTCCTGATTGTCTCCTGAACTCGATCCCAAGTAATGATATGTTGAAAGACTTTGAATATTAGAGTATTTGAATCCTTTTGAGGGAGGCATTTGGGTGAAATTCATTTGCAAGTCTTCTTCAAGGTAGGTGCCTCATCTTTGGATTGACTGTATTAATGATGGAAGTTCAAGGTATCTCCTGAGGGTTAATTTTGAAGCATTAAGGGCAGGATGTAGTTACCTGGCAGATGGTAGCACTCAATTCCTTTAAAAAAATAGTTTGTATGTAAGGAGGTTATGGTGTCCCTTCCTATGTGGAAGGAATCAAGTATTCCTTTAATAAGAGGCCATTGTTGACTTTTGGAGACAAGAATTTTTTTTCCATCTAATTCCCACCATTCCTTCAAGGTTTTTCCAAGCCCTTTATTAAATGCCAATTTTCTTCTCTGATTTAGTATACTTAGGAACCAAAGAACTAGTGGGAGAGGAAGGTAGTGAGGGTAGGATAGTTACTATTGTCTTGTATTCAAGCTGTCTGCTTGGCAAAGGTGTCAGACAGATAGTTACTTCTGCTGACTCCTGTATGGTCTCTTTGATGTCCCTTGCAAGGCATCCCAGCAAAAACTTGGGGCCACTCTCCAAGACATGCAAGATTTCTGCCTGGTGTCTGTAGGGGAATTTTTTGCTGTGAGAAATCCTCCTTCTTTCCAAATGACATCATGAGTTTGTAGGACCATAAATGCATGCTTTGAATCTGTATAAATATGCGTTGAGGATCTCTCTGCTAACTTTTGGGCTCAGATTAAGGCTATTAGCTCTGTCTTTTGGGTTGAGGTGTTACTAGGCAGGAATCCCGTTTCAATGGTTTCAGAGAGACTAATGCATAACCTGTTCTCCTAGTCCCTCGGTGGATAAACCTACTTCTATCAGTAAATCAAGCAGTTTGGGTTCTCTAGGTACATGTCCTTGAGGTTCAGACTGTTGTTGTATATTTGTTTTATAGTAGTTTTTATACATGAGTGCTGAAGCTTTGTTTGTCTTCCAAAGGCATTAGAGATGTGGGATCTAAATTTTGACAAGTCTTAAGAGTAACCTCAGGGTACTGAAGTTGAGACATTTGGACCTGTAGACATTGCCAAAAAGATTGTCGTCTATTCTAGCAAGACCAGGGTGGCACCCAGTACCTTGAGAAAGTTCCTTCCCAACAAGGGGATTGGGCATTTAGGTATTATTACATCTGTGACTTATGAGATAAGTTTTCCAGGCACAGATAAGAGACTGAGAGAAATAACATACCTGGGGCTTTTTGTTGACTCCAAACACTGAGCAGGTTTTAGTAGATAAAGGTTCAGGGCAGGAAAGCCAAACAGAGAAGGCTGCAAGTAAGAGAGTAGTGAGCCTTTCTGTCACATTTAGGGGAAATTGAGCTTTTCCCCATTTGTAGAGATGATCTGTTGGGGAACCATTGAAGGCTGTGAGCCCACTTTAGTTGGATGTGGCCAGGATTTTGGGGTTTGACCTATTCTCCTTTTGGACTTGAGGGCAGGTCTGCTTCCAATGGTTTGTTTGTTAACATTTGTGGCATGGCCCATGAGGCTCTGGGCATCTGCCCTTCTAGTGGCCCAACTCTCCACAATTAAAATGAGTTCCCTTTCGTCTGGGGTTGCTGATTGTCCCTTGATTACCATAGACAATGGCTTGACTCACTTTTTCCTTCTCACTTTGTTGTTTCTTCCTGGCTAGGTCTCAATTATTAAAAACCAAGAAGGCTGTGCTCAGAAGCTGAGGTTAGGGAGTCTGTGGTCCCAAGTCTAGTTTTTGTAATTTTTCCCAGATATCTGGGGCAGAGTGACTAATAAAATGGGTGTTTAGAACTATCTGCCTATCCAGGAAGTTAGAGTCCATAAGTGTATATTTTGGGAAGGGGGATGGAGGGAGGCTCCACTAGTCTGGCTCCGAACAGAGTTGGGTTTTGGGTTCTTTGACTAATCTTGCTGACCCTAGTGTAATTGGTGGGCTTTACAACACAACTTTCATTGGATATCTATGTTTCTCTGTCCTCGAATTTGTCCTGAAGCCAAGTCAAGTTATAAAATAAAATAATCTTTTCTCCTCTTAATACTTTCTAGTGATGGACTGTCCCAATGTTTTAATATACAACCTAATAGACTGTCCATGAGAATGGATGAGCTGGTTCCCATATCTAGAAAAGAAAAAACGATGAAGGGAGGTTTATTATATAGAGTCCCAGACTGATTTCTGGGCCTGCATGAGTCATGTAGGCACAATCAGTTCCCTTATCTAGAGAAGAAACAAGGAGGTCTCATCCCCTTGCTTATGGGGTACAAGTATCAAAAGTCTCCTGGGCTGTCCCCACCAGTGATTTCTTGTCTATCTGACAGGCCAGGTGTCCCCAGTTCCATATTCGGCCTTGGTGTCTGCAAAGCCAAACATCAAAAATTACTGGGCCCAAGGAAGACCCAAAGTGAATTCCTGTATTCACTGGAGAATAGGTGTATGCTGCCCTTGCACCCTCGACCACCACAGGGGAATCTGGCCAAGAGACCAAGGATTTCTAAATCCATGCTTGCCAGTGATTACTCTCTCTTTCCATTAGCCAATGACTCAGATTGTCTAACCAACTCACAAGAGAGAACCCAGCAAGATGAAATAAGTAGGGAATATGGCCAGGGAAGAAGTTAGGAGATTGGTTCAGGACAGGACTGGCTAAGCTGAGTCCACAGGAAGTATTGGCCACTACAGTAGAAGTGGTCAGAGAAATGTAGGAAGATTATAATCTTTACCCAAGAATAAAATGTTAAGCCCAAATCCTTTGGTAGCAGACAGAGAAGATGTTTAAAAAAGTCTTCCAACTTCCTGATACTTCCAGTCACTGCATAACATTGGGATATGCCCTTGCCATTCTCATGAGTCTCTTGTCAGGGAGAACTTCAGGACCCAAGCTCTACTTCGTATGGGGTAGAAGCCCTTCTACCACAAGCCACCTATCAAGGCTAGCTGAAACAAAGTTTCAGCCAGAGGGAGCAGTGGGTCTGAGTGGAGAGAAGTTTGACTGTAGATGTTTTAAGTGGTTTGTGAGGAGACCAAAACAGAAACAGAAGAAACCATTTAAAAGGCTTTTCAAATGTGGAGGAAATGAGACAATTGGCATCAGCTATAGACAAGAACAAATCAGGCACAAGATGGAGCACTCCAGCATCAGGAGGTAAATGTTTCACAACTCACTGGAAGTTGGAGAGGTATCACTTCTGCATCCCTGTGCAGTCACCAAAATCTGTTACCAGGATTCTGTGTCTGACCAGAATTCTGTGCTGAATTCTTGACCTTGCTGCAGAAAAGAATTTCAGAGTGAGTTGAAAGTAGCAAGGCAATTAGCAATTTTATTAAAAGTGAAAACAACAGAATAGTACAGACTTCAGGGCAAAGTGTGGGTGAACACAAAAAAGTGTCATGCCAAGAGCCTTTGGCTTGTGGGTTTTATGTGTTACAATAATGAAGGGGTAGAGTATTCTGTTTAAGGGGTGGATTTTTTTTTTAAAATAAATGGGTGGGTAAGTCCTAGAATTGGAGTGCCACCTAATTTACTGCCATAGATGACCAGGGTTGGGATGGTCATGGTGTTGGCAGGTGTGTTATTTACTATGCTAATGAGCATATAATGAAGGTAAAATGAGTCAGTTATGGTTATCTTAGGTTAACCTTGGCTGTTGATGTGCATGCTCCAGGGGGTTTTTAAGCTGGTTCCTGCCTTGGTGGTTTGCTTCTAACCACAAAAATCTTGAGAAAGAGGCTTTAGGCTGTGGTAAACTAGGGGCCAGTTGTTGGGTAACAGTTAATTTAACAGTTTTTTGAATTTTCTAGCAACCTTGAAATTGGGGCAGGTTTGTAAGAGTTTTCACCAGTTTCTGACTTTCTCTACAGACCCCTAGAGCCCTGATAGTTTCCTGTTATAACCTGCCTACTCTATCAGAATAGAGGCTCCCCTACTTAAAGAAGGAAATTTATATGTTCTTTCCCCTTTCATAAAAATAAATGCTTGTTGAAAGATAAAAGGTACAATACAAACTCAAAATAAATTTTGTACAGCTAGAAATAGAGCATTCCATTAAATGTGATGATTCTCTTTCCACAAAGATATGTGATTCTTTAAGATTTGTTTTTCATAGTCATAAACTATACCTTCATTATAAGTTGAAAATATTATAAAGGCAAAAAGAAATATTTTAAAATAAATTTTTATACTACTTTGTGCAAAATTGTCCAATAACTGTTTATTGACAATGATTAATGGCCTTGTCTGGAGCCAGAGAATAGTTATCTAGTATCTTCAGGAATTTAAGAATTGCTAAAACTGAATTTTTAGCACAATAATGACAAATTGCTGAGGTGATGGATATGCTAATTATCTTGATTAAATATTTCTGTAATGTATACTTAGATCAAAATATCACATTCTACATAATTATTATTTGTCAATTAAAATACATAAATCAATAAAGAACTAAAGAGATAGTGGCTTAGATCTGAAGAGTTATTCATAGCATTCTGGCAAATGACCTAGTGTCTCACTCTTTATTCTGTTTCTATCCAAATTATACTGTATTATCTTTTTCTTGAAATGACAAGACTCTGATGACACTATTTCTATCCCATGTAAAGCCCAGCAAAGCTTTTAGAACTAAATGAACAAAGACATGAATCAGATCATTAAGCAAATGCTTGGCTCTGAGTCTGAAAGAAATGGACATCCTAAGTTATAAATCTTAATTGGATAAAATAGCAGTCAGGCAACACTCTTAATTTTGAAAAATGTACAATAACTGAGGGTGTTATAAGTGCATGATAAATAAGCCACTCTGAGGATAGCTTCTGAAGAAAGCACCACTTGAAAATTCACAAACAGAGTTGTAATTTGTTGGGGGTAATTAGAGAGAAAGAATTCCCAAAGTGCTCTTAGGAAAGACATCTTACTTTTCCTTGTATGCCGTTGGATTTGAAATGTTCATTCAATGTAATAGTTCAGGGAAAATTTATGGAATGATCTTTATACGTTAGAAACCAGGTGACATACAAAGATAGCTATGACATAACTTACCTTTTTTATAAAGCACTTTTTTCCCCAAAGGAATTGATATAGTTAAAATGCTTATTACTGTTATGAAATCATTTATACTCGTCAATGTAAAGTCAAAGAAAAATAGCTAAGTTAGTATTAAAAGAAGTCACAAAGCTAAGCACACTCTTACCATATGATCCAGCCATCGTATTCTTTGGTATTTTTCCAAATAAGTAGAAAACATGTCCACACAAAAACATGCACATGGATGTCTATAGCAGCTTTACCTATAGTTGTCAAAACTTGACAACAACCTAAATGCTCTTCAGTAGGTAAATGGATAAGTAAAATGTACCATATTCAACAATGGAGCATTATTCAGTGCTAAAAAGACATAAACTATTAAGCTATGAAAAAACATGGGGGCATCATAAATGCATATTACTAGGTGAAAGAAGCCAATTCTGAAGAGGCTATATGCTATATGATTCCAATGATACTGACTTTCTGAAAAAGTCAAAACTACAAGAGAGTAAAAAGTTCAGTAGTTTATGGGAGGAATGTGGAAAGAGAGGTTGAATAGGTGGAACACAGAAGGTTTTTAGTGCAGTGAAAATGCTCTGTATGAGACTATAACGGCAGATACATGCCATTGTATATACGTCCAAACCCACTGAATGTATAACACTAATAGTGACCCCTAATGTAATCTATGGACTTTGTGTAATAACGATGTATCACTATCAGTTCATTGATTGCAACAAAAGTATCAATTTCGTGTAGTACTGATATTAGGGAGGCTGTGCATATATGGGGCAGGGGAGTATATGAGAACTCTCTAGACTTTTTGATCAATTTTTCTCTGAACCCAAAACTTCTCTAAAAAGTAAGTACTGTTAAAAAATGACTAGAAATTTAAATTAAAATGTGGCAAGGACTAAAATGCATCTGTATTTTTGTACAGGGAATACTTATCCAATACAAACTTTAATGGATACCCTCCCAAATCCTCACAAAAAGATCTCCAAGTTCTTCCACTCAATTATTGACATGTTTAGGAGATTTTTCTGTTTGCTTCCAATGTTTTCTATGCACAATGCCTGATTGAAATGATGTTATTTGTATATATTTTAAACTTACCATAGCACAAGGGAACATATAAAGGATGATTAGACTGGATGAGAGATTAGAAGCAACAAGAATGATACCTTTGAAAGACAGGGGTGAGTGTCAGTAGACTTAGTTTTAGAAAGGCAATTTTTCTTTGAAAAATAAGAAGGAAAATTAAATTCAATTTAAAAATTCTAACCTGGAATGTGTGGTTGAAAAGCTAAGTTGGAGACTGTTTTAATTTCCTAGGGCTTTGATAACAAATTACCACACTCTTGAAAGGCTTAAAACAAAAGAAATTTATTGTCTCACAGATCTGTATGCTAGAAGTCTGAAATCAAGGTGTTAGCAAGTGCCATACACTCTCTGAAAACTCTGAGGAAGAATACTTCCTTTGCCTCTTTCTAGATTCTGATAGTAGTAATTCTTGGTATTCCTTGGCTTGTAGATACATCACTCCAATCTATGACTTCTAAGTGAGATGGAGTTCTCCTTGTGTTCATGTATGTGTCTGAATATTTCCCTTCATATAAGAATACCAGTCATTGGAATAGGGATAATACTAGTCCAGTATGATCTTATCTTAACTTGATTACACCTGCAAAGGACCCTACTTCCTAATAAGGTCATATTCACAGGTACCTGTGGTTAGGACTTAGACATATCTTTTTGGAGGTGGCACAATTCAACGCCCAAAAAAGCCACCTTATGAAAAAATTGGAATCCCATGTTAATATAACTTTTTCAGACTAAGGAAAATGGAGAGACAGGAAAGAATTTAAGCATAAGAATAACAAAATAAAAAATTGTTTTGGAAAATGATGTTATAAGGAGATAAGTAAAGAGAGAGGAAAGAGAATTAGAAAACCTCTAAAAACTTTATTAAGTCTTATTTTTATTTTAATCTCACAACATTTTTTCTCATATTTCATTTATCTGTATAATATCTATATACAATATATAAATATAAATATATATATACTGGGGGTGCCAAAGTATAAATATTTTAAGAGATGTTATCTATGTACTATTAATACTTTCCAAAGTTGAATTAAATTTCGGTAGCAACGTGTAGTGTGACTTTCACTTAACGATGCTTCCACCATTTTCTTTGACTGTTCTGCCTGTTGCATGGTGATACTAGCGTTAATTTGATTAAAACCACTTTGGGCAAAAGTCATAATTAAAATGTGTATACATTTTTTGGCAACTCCTGTATATGTATAATGTCTAAAATCTGTGGCACTATCAAATAAGAAAATACTGTTAAAGCAATAAGAATAGTTATTTTATTTTTAAAAAATTTTCATTTTAAAGATGTGGTGTACAATACAGGGTTAGGGATACAAATGGTCATTGTACAGGAAAAGTTTGGGTCTCATTTTGGTCCCCACTTCACCTAGTTTGAATTCAGGTACACTTATTGATGAAATGTGGCCTCCCTCCTCCCCTGGTAGTATCCTACTACTGCCAATTCCTTTCTTATACTATTATGATAATTGTTTAGGGTCCACTTATGAGTGAGAACATGTGGCACTCAGTTCTTTGTTTCTGTGATAGATCATGGAGTATTATAGACTCTGAATCCATCCATGTTGCTGCAAAGTTCATAATTTTGTCCTTCTTTATGGCTATGTAATATTCCATCATGTATATGTACCACATTTTTTATCCAGTCCACTTTTGATGGGCAGCACGGTTGGTTCCATGTTTTTGCTATTTTGAATAATGCTGCAATAAACATGTGTGTTCAGGTGTCTTTTTCAAAGGGTGATTTGAGTTCCTGTGGGTATATTCCCAAAAGGAGGGTTGCTGGTTCATATGGAAGGTTGATTTTTAGATCTTTTAGGAATCGCCACACTGTTTTCCACAGAGGTTGTCCTAGTTTGCACTCCTACCAACAGTGTAGAAGTGTTCCCTTTTCTCTGCATCCTCTCCAGCATCTGTTGTTTTTTAAGTTATTGGTGATGGCCATACTAACTGGAGTTAGGTGGTATTTCAGTGTGGTTTTAATTTGCATTTCTTTGATTACTAGTGAGACACAGCATTTTTCCATGTTTCTGTTGGTGGCTCATATGTTCTTCTTTTGAGAAGTGTCTAATCATATCTTTGCCCACTTTTTAACAGGGCTGTTTGTTTTA
>CAUYQG010211601.1:0-26659 GCA_963574415.1 Tarsius wallacei | reverse complement strand
TGACTGTTAGGGAAAAGTAAAACCAAATCATGAATGTTCTAAGACAAATAAAAATATGCAGTATATGTATATGTGTGCATGTGCACATATGCACATGCATGTGTATGAATAGAATAAATATTTTTTAAATAGTAGTATCCTCTTTGTAGAAGAAATTTAAATAATTTTGCTTTTCTTTATTAGACATTATTAAATTTTCTAAAGTGTCTATAACATAGGTAGATTATATTTTTAAAATTTTATAATTAAAAAAATATTGCCTCTAGTTTTGCCTCTAGGACCCTAGTGAGATCATGGATTAAGAGTTCATATTTTAATCACTCTGCTATATGGTCAATCAATATTTTATAACATGTTCAAAGTCAAACTCAGTATTTCACTTCATTCTAACCTTTTCCATATTCTTTACTTTTATTTGAATCTCTCATAGTTGTCCCCTCCAATAATATCTAAGCAGTCACCAAAACCTTATTTATGTACTTATTTATTTATTTTAACTCTTTGTCTCTTTCATGAGGTCCATATTCATGGATGCATCTGCAGGAACTCTTAATCTAACTACCTGTACTCAAATTCCAGCTTTTACATTGATGAGTGCATTCCCATGAACAAACTATTTAATCTTACTTTTCTCATCTGATCTGTATAACAGAATTAACATTCGCTGTATGAAACTCTTTTTTTTGAAGAAAAAATGTCTTTGTTGCTTGGTTACCATAGAGAGGGAACTTTCTATCTGTGCTTTGATCCATGGATCAAAATGATGCAAAACAACTAGAATTTTCAATATAAATCATAACTGATATACCAGTCAGGTCTTTGAAATTTAGTTAACAATTGTTCAGAAACTCAAGGTTGTAAGACAAAGAACAAACCTGTGATGCTTCCCAAGACAGGGCTCTATTGTGTCCATCACAACGAGGCTAACTTGCTCTTTTTATTTTTATTTTTTTAACTTATTTTTTATTTTAAAGTTGTGGGGTACAGTTAAGGGTTAGGTATACAAATATGCATTGTTCAGGCACCCTTGTTGATAAGGGGTGTCCCCCGTTCCCAAATAGATATTGACAAGGCAGGGTGCTTTATTTTGTGTATCCAGGCTAGTTGTATGAAAACACAATTCTCATTTAATGTTCTTAATCATTGCTTCCTTTTTCTTATGATTAAGCCTTATCAGATCCAGAAGTTAGCCACCTAAAGGAAGAAGGAATCTGGAATATGACATTGTTTGGCTGTGTCCTCTCACTTGCTAGTGAGTCATATTGGTTATATTCTTTTTCTTTCTTAAGAACAGCTGCAAAGAAATGTACAGTTAGGCTCTCAAGGTTTTAGTCGTCTCTTCTTCTTAAATGCAAAAGATTTGAATGATTTTAATAGAGATAAGTGGATACATTTTTAATTTTTCTTTTTCTGAGAGAGTATATGTATCACACAGTCTGTGCATATGAATACATACCTCTTCCAGTGATAAGGATGCCAGCTGATTCACATAGCTTTTAAGATTCTTAGTCTTCTTAGAAATCTTGTGTGTTTGTTTATTGTATAACAGTCATTTTTTCATACATTTTGAATATTTTAATGTATTTAATCTACATAACAGTTGTATAAGGTAGGTACTATTATTATACCCCATTTTATAAATTAAGAGACAGAAATAGACTAAGCAGCTTGCTCTAGTAAGGAGTAGTTGGACTCAGAAGTCCATCATCTTAACCTTGATACTTAAGTGTATACTGACTACTTTAAAATAATTGATAAAATTAATATGTCTTGATAGGTATATGATGTATTTTTAAATAGTTTGAGAAAAATGTATAAATAAAATATAATGATTGCCTCATTATGTCATTAGTACAAAAGCATTGTACTTATTAAAAGCACTTTATATATGTTATCTCATTTGATACTTATGACCACCTTATGTGTAAAAAAAGGAAAAACACTTTTCTTTGCCATTTTCAAATGAGAAAAACGATGCTCCATAAGATTAAATTGCTTAATCGAGTTTGTGTGGTAAAGTGGGTATAAGAATCTAGATCTGTTCCATGTTTTTTCCACAAAGCCATCTTCCCATGTTCATAAACAGTAACCCCCGTGACACTTTCATCAATAGTAATCCCCATGATTTTCAGGGCAGTGAGGCCCGGGGTGAAGCAGGACATTATTTGAGACTCAGTCTTACCAGATCAGTTTCAGAAACTGCAGTTCTTCAAAATGAATATTTTAGAAATCAGACTATACTTCATTCACCTATTGCTTTGTTGTTGTTGCTAATGTTCTTAAATAAATTTAAATGTGTTTCTGAGAAGACTGGAAAATTGGTTTTGAATTTATTGAAGGCCATTTCAAAAACTGATCTCTCATCAATTCTATTATTCACTGAGAGTAGTTTTGATTTTCATAATACTGTTATTATTTGTGATAACATAATAAACTAGGACAGTTTACCACTTATTCTTTTTGTTTTCCAAATTAGTATCTTTTGGAAATTAATCACTTTGATCTGTTACACATGGAGTATTAATAAAATTCTGCCCTGATTTTATTCTAGAGCCAGTCTTTCAAAGTTGCCACTTCGGTTCAGTGGACTACGTTGCCCGTAGGCATAGCGTTTTTCCTTAGGCTACTCTGAATAAGAGAATAATAAATACGTTCTGAGGGGTTTTTTTTTTACATAAATCTAAAAAATATATACAGAATGACAAATAAATTAAGAGGGGGGTAACAGGGGCCAGGACAACTTCTATTCTTCTGGTTTTCTCTTTTTGAAGAAAGAGACAAATCATTATGCTCTCACAGGACTTAAAAACATGCTCTGGCTGGCAGCCAGGGGTAGACATCCTATGAAAACATTTGTAGATCTTCATTCTTTGAGTTGAATTTTGCCTTCAGACCAGAAAATTAAGGAGAGGCTGGTTAATGAAGTCACATAGACTTGGTCTATTTATTTTGTACTTTAATTATTCTGGAGTTATTCCTAATGTATTGGGAACCACAATGGTCTTATAGGAAATAGAGTTTGGACCTTGAGTTTGCGGCCCAAACTTATTTATGTAGACAATTGGTGGGCATTGCAGCACATGGAGTCACAGGGACTTTTCTACTGGTGCTATGGTCCTGTATATACAATCACACCATAGAGTCCTTCACTTTGTAAATAGAATGGAAAAATCTTTTTCACATATGCTTTTTAGCATGCTATCTCTTGTGATTTTCTTTTGTTGCTTTAATATTTACTGTATCTCCTGTATAAAAATTGTGATTATTAAGGAGAGGAAGAAGAGAATTATAGCCAAGGGTGTTGGGAACCACCCTTGCTTGCTCCTGTCTGCCCACAGATAGGCTTATATATGTCTTCCAAAAAAAATTGTCCTATGTTTTGTTTAATTTTCTATTTCTTCTCTATGTATTCATGGCACTTAATTCATACTTCTGATGTGGAATTTGATATCTAATGTATGTGTTTTTATATTTGTCTCTACTGCCTGATACAGGTACTTTATTATATTCATCTTTTTATCTTACGTCTAACACTTAGCAAAGTCACCCTTGTACATAATAGACATTCAATAAATGTAAAATCAACGAGATCACTATTTACATATATTCCTCTACCTCTTTCTTTTACAATGTTTATTTTCTTATAGATTACTATTTTAAGAAAAAATTAGATCATGTTATTTGAAGAAGAATGTGCTAATTCTTTGATAATACCTTGCTTGTTGATGATGGGTATAGTAGTAAACTGTCAAAAAGCACATGAGAGATGTCTAGCATCATGCCAAAAGCAGATGATAATGAGTCTCAGATGTGCAGCTGAAAGAAAGCCATTATTTGTCAGTTATCATTTTCAGTGTCAAGTTCTGGCTAGGTTCGGATGCTTGTTCTTGACTGGTATGTGGGTTAGCCTCTGTGCAGTGGTTAGTGGGCAGGCTTGGTTATTGATGACGATGATGATGATGATGATGATGATGATGGTGAGATGGTGGTGATGGTGATGATAATGAGAGTTAAGGACATACTAGGCACCGTACTTTTCACAAGTTTTCTTTCATCTAATCCTGTGGTGTAGACATGTAACATATTCTGTTGCTATCAAGTAGTTTCCCTTGCTGGAAAAAAATGAATGAGTTGAAATGTTGAATACCAAATTTAAAATTTTCATAGAAAGATTAGTATGGCAGGTTAGTTTATATGTATGTTTAATGACCCTTTGCCTACCTTTTAATAAAAGCAGCTATTAATGTAATTAACTTGTTGATTAGCATGCACAGCAAGTCCCAGTATGTGTAAATGAAGTAAACAGGAAAGTTTGAAAGTTCTGATCTTCCTAAGATGTGTCTTAATTTTCCACAAATCATAAGAGAAAGTGATAATTTTTATCAGAAATAAAGAATTCAGAAAGACATTTTCAGGAGTATGTTTACAGGCATTCTTCAGGAGAATTTTGTGAAAGCTTAGGTCACTTCATAGCTTTCTGAAATGTTCCTTTTCTTACAGTACATCTTCCTATAGAAAGAACAAATAGAGAAAATCAACTTCTTAAGTATTATGCTACCTTCAAAATGAAGGTCTCACTATTCTTGATCTGCTTTCATTTTTCAATCTGATATAAACACTAATAACTTTATCTTGGATCCTTATCTGAATTTTTAATCATGTGATTCTTCACCACAATTTTATGATGCAATATATTTCTAAACCTGAAAATTTCATTGTTATGGGTGTTCAAACTCAAAAACACAACTCAAGTTGATATTGAATCCAGAAACCCGGATTCTAATCTTACTCTCAAATCCTACATTTTGCTTTCTAATTGTTTATAATACTGATTCTCAATTGGGAGTAATTGGGCCCCCCCCCCCCCCACCATGGAACATATTTGACAATGTCTGGAGACATTGTTAAAACCTGGAGGATGAGGTCTACCTGACATCTAAAGAATAGAGATGAGAGATGATGAAGACATAGGGCAGCCTCCTTCCTTCCCCAGTATCTCATCTCTATCTCAATAGAGCTGAGGTTGAAAATTCCCAGTTTATAGAAACTCTTCTTGGGAACAATGCTTTGTTATCTTCTCAGCTGCAGCAGAGAATTTCTGGGTACTGTATGGAAAGTTAATAGATCTGATTTATAAGGGTACTTATACACTTCAAATGGAAGTTTTGCTTCAACATCAGAGAGACAGGGAAGGAATGGAATCTAGAACCTAAATTGAAAGATTTGCTTTTCCAGAAGATGGGAGACTTTTTTCCTTAATAAAAGGAGAAAATAAGGAAATAATAAATACAGGTGCAGATAATTTTGAAGATGCACAGATATAAATTTGAGGACCTTTGTATCTAATGTCTTCCATTCACTCTCTAAGATAGGAGTTGAGGTAATCTATTGAGAGAGGAAGGTGGCATCAGTGGCCTAGGAGGTGTAGGAATAATAGAGGTTGAAATGGTCATTGGACAGGCAGAAGCCGTGCTTGAAGTAAAAGGGATAAATGCATCATGATTCAGGTAGCTTATATGGCTAGTGCTATCTGTAGTCCCCAGAAGAAGGAGAGAGTTTGTTTCTTGTTGGGTGGACCAGGATGCAGAGTTCTAGCCACATAAAAGGACCTGGGGAGCTGCTAGTACATGAAACAGGCTCAGTTGTGATGACTAGACAAAAACAGTGGTGGTTTATGGAAACGATTGTAACTTGATGGGCATGGGAAAGACCAAGAATGGTTTCTAATCTCACCTGCAGGTGGGAATGGAAATCTTATTCATTCATGTATGTTTCAAGCATCAACTCCTACAATTACGAGAATAAAGCCTGACACACTGTGGATGCTCAATAAATATTTGTTGAACACTACCTGGGCTGAGACAGGCTCAGATGACACACATGAGGTTTACCACAGAGCAGAATATTTGTTGAATGAATAAATGCTATGTACTTTGTTAGTCACTGGAAATATATTTATGCTGAAGAAAATGGGCAAGGGGAAAGCACAGTGTACTTTGGGATCCAAAGAAGGATCACATGACCCAGTTTAGAAAGGCCATCCCAGACAGGGTAGGATTTGAGTTTGTGCATAGCAGCCCAAGGATGAGTCGGATTGTTTCATTTGATTAAGAATGGGTTGAGATGGAATAAGGTAGGCAGGATTGACACGAAGAAATTCACTCTATGCTCTAAATTCTTGGTTCTTTCCTACCAGAGAAAAGTTGTCAAGGCAGGAAAAGTCAACAGAAACTGTCTAGAGAGGCCTTACACACATTGACAACCAGCTACCTGCCTACTTTAAGTACTTCACCAACTGCCATATAGAACAATCCCAAAGCAAAGTATACTAAATTAAGGACAGATGATTCAAGAAATATTAAAAATCCTGAATTTGGGGATGAAAGACAAAGATTTTGCACTTAGTGTCATCCCTTCAGTGATGTCACTAACCATGGCAGGTGACCCATGGGGGGATATTTCTACCTCAGTTTCCATTTCAACAGCATGAATACTGTTTTACTAGCATCTCACATGATATACTAGCAGGTATCAGAGAAAGAACTGAGAATACATGGAGTAAGGTATATTAAGCAAAACTTATTTTCCTACTTAAGTATTCAGCTACATTCACCAGGAAATACATTTTTTTGGAATAATTCATAATTTATGGAGAAGTATATTTTCTGATGAGATTAAATAAACTTCTGCACCTTTAGGCTTGATATTTTAAATTGCTGGACCTAGTTCTTGTTAATGTGTCTTTTTACATTTTATCTGGTAAACTTACTACAAATAACCTGCTGGTTATTAGAACCTTTCTTAAGGGAATAACTTGTAGATGGATAGGCCAGAATGTGATGCTTAAAATGGGGCCAAGGAAAAGACAGTTCTTTACTGGCTCACACCAAATTCCAGAAATCTACAAGTCTGAGGGAAAAACTGAAAACTTATTTATTTGTAAAGCATTTTATGTTTTTTAAGGATACATTATCATGTATTAATTTAATAACTCCTCACAATAATTCTGTGAATTAAGCATTGTGATTTTATCATTTTATAATTTAGGAGTCTGAGGAGGTTAGAGTAACTTGGTCTGAGCCCTGGCAGCTACTGTCACAGAGTCAAGTCTCCTTGTGCATGGAGATCATGTCTGGGCTAACTTTGAAACTGCCTCCAATATTTGGTCTGATTGGAAGCTGCCTCATTTTACGTGACCTTGATATCAAGGGCTACCCTGACTGATTTTAGAGTGACCACCTGGCTAAAGCTGGACTAATTATAACAACCCTCCTGATCCAGGACTTGAATGGAAGAGGAAAAAGAGCCTAGTCAATTAGAATCTTTCCTCCCACATTTTTACTTGGATGGGAGAAAGTATGGAGGAAGGTGAGGGAGGTAGGGCAAGCTTCCTCTTTTCTGGTTAAGAGGCTGTTCATAGGGGAGCCAAAGGCTACTGAAAGTTGTTGTGGTGGACACATAGAGAGCTCTGGCCCTAGAGAAGGAAGCTGACATACAAATAGAAATGGAGATGAAAGGGAGGGACATGGCAGCGTTCAGTTGTCCCTGGTGACAACTGTTTTTTATCCTTCTGCCAGTTTGGTTTCCTGAGCCAATAAATGCCTCCTTTCCCTTTGCCTAAGCTGGTTCTAGTTGAGTTTCTGCAACTTTCAGCAGAAGAGTCATGAGTAACACAACTGTGAAACAGAATTCAAATAGATTATCTTTCCCCAATTTCCATGCTGTTTTCACCAAAGCACGATATCCATCATGCCTCTACTCTGTGGTCCTCAGGTCTTACTGGACTCAACATATCGTGGTCATTTACACTGACAAGATTAGATAAGTTGTACCAGCTGCAAGTTTCTGGCTTTCCATCTTGACTGTCATGATTTATGCTTCCTGACTACTTCAGGTTGGTATTTCTGGTAAGGAAAGGCAGATTTCCAGGTAGACTCAGGATTAGCTAACTCTGGTATGAAGTACGTTACTCAGATCTTGCACATTTAGAACTTGTTGGAACTCTGCTGTTAGATCTCAGATCTCATTTTTTCCCCTTTTGAGTGATCAAAGCCAAATAAGTGAAAACATGAAGGATTTTTTTCAAATATGGATTTTAATTGTGTTCCAGAAATACAGCCACCTCATTTGATTTACCTATATGCCTTTTTCATCTTATTTACTAGAATAAGATGATCCATTCTTCCTAAATGACAGGAGACAGTTTTTTGCTCTTCTGAATTCACATGTATGCTACCATTGGATATTCTATTCCAACATCTTTAAAAATCTTTCTCTAACCCATCTATTTGTTTTAAGAAACGCCTTTCTTACTTCAGTATCACAGAGTCTTTGATCTTGATTCTTTATTCCTAAATAATATTATTTAAAAGTAGATTTCTATTGTAAAAGTATTTGTGTTTATATACATATAATATGTGTATTATACTATAATTAATAGAAACTTTGTCTTTGATAAATTGCAAGATTTTTTTCACAGAAATAAGACACTGAATTAAATTACTTTCTTCAAGTCCTGCAATTCTGATTATATTCTTCACAATTACTCTTTGCAAATGATAAGCCTTTTAAAACACCATTTAACCTAGGAGTAAAAAACTTTATTTAAGGGCTACATAACGTACTCTACCATTAAAAGTTAACATGTTATTAGGATACATATTCTATGATAAGAAAACATTCCTGCTTAGTTGTTCTTGGCCATTGGATATGGCTATTTTCATTGAACTAATTGGCAGAACAACAATATTAACACATACCCACTTGATATAAATGTTCAGTAAAGAATGGTAAAGACCAAACCAACCCAAGACCCATAAATTTAATCAAGAGAGTGACCAAGGTTATGCTGAAGATTTTTAAAAGGGCAAGTCAAATTCTGCTTGTGTTCTCATTGACCTGCAATGCTGTGTGACAGGATTCAGCGCCAAGCCAGTTTTAGCAGTCTCTTTTTCCCTCTCCATGTTCTCAGCCTCTATTACCATCAATAGAGAAAATAAAAGACAATAGAAGCAAGAGACAATAGCAATAAAATAGGCTCTTGCCCATGTTTTCAAGTTACACATCCATTCTGGTTTATGGGCTTTCTATGAAGTTGTGTTATTTATTTTTCTTTGTCAAGTCACCTGATTTCTCAAGTCTTGGCTTAAGAAATGTGGCAGGCAGGGAGGCATGACACTGGCTCACAGGGAACTGTGCTTCTTACCAGTGTCCTTTGTTCTATTTTTACTGTAGAACGCATAAAGAGACCTTTAATTACAATGTTCTATTATTTATACTCTGGGACTAAGGAAGGTAAGGACTAGTCCTTCTATTTTTTTTTTCCTATTTTTTCCTGTAGCATTTCTGCTTTGCTAAAGATGTAGATTTCAAGATATTATTTGAGAGAACAATGATCTACATTTTGATGCCTGAAATGCAAATAATCTCCCCAGAATAACAGGAAATTTTAAGTGCTATTTTTGAGGGGATCTAAAGTAACACATAGAGATAAGCTATAGGATTTGGTATAGAACTCACTTTGGTCCCCTAAAAGAAATAAAACACTAGGTGAGATAACTCCTCTAAACTTGGTGGGTAATTGCAAGAAATTGAGAAATCATTTCTTTCTAAAGAAGAATTTGCTAAAGACTCTAAATAGCTAAAAACAAAATGAATAAAATTACTCTAAATTACTGTATCACATGAGTTTTCCTCACATATTAAATGCCAAGTATTAATTATGCATCCGACTGCATTAATTCCTACATATGTACTTTATATGTAATGTTTATACATATATTTTTCTTCTTTAACTTCACAGCAATATGTATGAATTAGGCATTACTATTTCCAATTTACAAATGAAAAGTCTAGGGTTTGGAGCAAGGAAGAAGCTTTTCCCAAGAATTTGCTGGTGAACAAAGCCAGGATTTGAAGCCAGGTCTATTGTCTAGATCTACAACTTAACCCCCGTGTAATATTCTTTCCTTTTGAGGGTCTATTAAAAAATAATAAAACAAATTGAAAAGCTGCATTTTACACTGTACAAAGGAGAACTACCCGAAGACTTCATTCTTTCTAACCACTAACCTAAATCCTAGTAAGTTAGGTCATGCTTGTGCACTAAAGCTATACCCTCTGTTTTTATTTTTTATTTATTTATTTTTTGAGCCAAGTTCTCACTCTGTTGTCCAGGCTGAAGTGCAGTGGTACAATCACAGCTTACTGCAACCTTGGGTTAAGCGATTCTCCTGTGTCAGCTTCCCAAATATCTGGGACTACACAGACAGGTCAGCACGCCCAGCTAATTTTTTTATTTTTTGTAGAGACAGGGTCCCACTATGTTGTCCAGGTTGGTCTCAAAATCCTGGCCTCAAGCAGTCGTCCTGCCTTGACCTCCCAAAGTGCTGGGATTATAGGTGTGTCACCACACCTGGGTAAATTTTGTTATATCTGATGAAATTTTTGAATTACACTAGATTAGGATACAAGTTCATGAACACACAATATGAAACTTTTTTTAAAAGACACTGACACACTTATTCTCATGTAGACAAAGGATCATAGTTTGAAAACCTGTTTGTGTAAAAAATAATTGAACCCTAGCTCTTGGATTTGATATTCCAGTACTCATGTTGAAATAACTCAAAAACAACATCTCTAGAGGAAATGCTAGTAATTTAGTAGCAGTGATCTTATGTTAAAGGATGAATTACGTTTGTTTTATGAATTATTCCTTTTTTCTTTCTTTCTTTCTCAGTCATCTGTTAGTGTTAGCTGCTAGTAAATGTGTCTTGTGTCACTTTTTCAGGATTTTTTGTTATTAGGCCATTGTTAGTAGATGGAAGGAAGTTAAATGTTTGGGACTTAAGTGACTTACTCAAGATTACAACAGTGAGTCATTTACTCAGACAAAAAGAAAGCACGAACTTCCTGGTTATAAGCTTATATGAGTGGGTGACTCAGTCTGCCTTTTCTCTATTGCTCCCCCTTCAAAACTACAGGCTTTTTTGTGAAGGACAGGTGGACTTTTTCTCAAGTGTGACCACTCTGCTCTCTGAGAGACATCAACTTAAATTAGGATTTTTTTTATGGTTGTTATACAAATCTCATGGTTTTATTTCAAGATGTTAAATCTAAAAGTGAACATTACATGTAAGTTGCTCATTTCTTTGGACAAATTTTGCCCTAGAGTTTATTGTTCCTGAAGAACAAAGGCTTTGAACTTGAAGTAGTCTTGAGTCAAGCTGTAGGTATAAAGAATGGTGACAGTGTGACCCACTGCCCTTTTGTTTTGAAACATAGTTTATACCCATTACATATCCACCTGGTATGATGTAATATTTCAGAAAAGGCAATGTTATCTCTGATTCACACAGGAATTACTGTTGTCTGGACATGAGAGATTGTTAGAATTCATTTCTCATGAAATAAATTTTTATTTGCTTTAAAGCTTTGAAATTAGTTCTACGTATTAAGTGTCAAGTTTGTTTTTCCTCTGTCTGTTCCTAATTCTATCTACCATATAATTTCCTGTATAGTAGATATCTCTATCACCATTTTCCCCATGAGCTTTGATTTAATTTGATCGGTCTTGTTGATTTATACTTTGATATCTTTCGTGAGATAAGCCAGAGAAGATCCCCACTGGACTGCAACAACAGACTTCTTGTTGGTGTCCCTTAGTACAGCAGAGGTTAATAGAAAGTTTTACCTTTCTTATGTATATCACCTTTTACTACTTTTTCATAGAACCTTACAGGGCCCCCAGGGATTGAGAATATTGATGATTAAATAAGATTTGAACATTTAGTAACACTTTCTAAATTCTTCTGACCACTTCCTATCTTCTTTACATAATGATAGTCACTGCACATCAGAATACATGCTTTTGGTCCAGCAGTGTGATTTTGGTTCCTATGTCCAGGTCATACAATGTTCCTCAAAGCTGTTGCATCATTCACTAGTCGTTCTTGGAATGTACGTCACCTCTTTCCCAACTACATCTCTTGATTCCTTTAAAAATGCTCTATCACTTCCTTTTATGATGTTCTTACCTGCCCATAATACTTATTGGATATATTGTCTCCAGAAAGGAGAGAATAGAAGACTATAGGAAAAAAAGGGTAAGTGTAGTCAGCATAGTTCTCATTGTCACTTTCCGCCCACGATCAAACAGAACATCCACATTTTCTCAACCGGATGTAACAACTGACTTGCATCTGTAACTTTATATTTTGCTTTCTTTTCTATTACAAGAGGTGAATTGCTCATAGTCTGATTTAGAGTCAAGCTCTTCACTTGTGTATTGGATCTCATCCTCTCATCCCTATTCAAAGTTCAAGGACTTCCTTTCTGCAATTATCGCCTCTGTTTCCCCATTACTGCTCTTTTCTCTTTCTACTGGAGTTTTTCCATCATCATATAAACGTGCTGTCCTATAGCTCACAACAAACAAAAACCAAAATAAAAAAACTCGTAAACAGAAAAAACATAATAGAACACCTTGACTCTTCCTATGCTCCCCTTTGACATAAAAATTTCTTTAAACTTGCTGTCTTCAGTTTCTCTCTACTGCTCCAGTGGAAACCATATATTGTCATGGTCACTAAGTTGCTTAAGAAGGAATCTTAGAAGTCATCCTGGACTTCTTGACTTCCTTTGCACTCCACATCAAAACAATCAGTGAATCCTGCTTTCAAAATAGAACGCTAATCCTGCAACTTCTCACAAGTCCACCTTAGTCCACTGCCACCAGCTCACAACTACCTTGCTCAAAGGATCATCACCTCTCTCCTGAACTACTTGCTGCAATAACTTCCCAATTCGTTGTTGCCCTTAGACCCATGCAAACCATTCTCTACCCGGTGGACTCATTCTTTTAATAGCTTACAACTCTTCAACAGCTTCCGGGACATTCTGAAAAAGTCCATAGCCCTTACCATGGCTCTTCCGAGGTTCGGTGTGATCTGGCTTCCAGCTCCTCCCTCACCTGCTCTGCCTCCCCTTCCCTCTGCTGCATTCAATCTGGGCTCTTGCCCTTCTTTTTACTCTCCTCACACGTTTGCAACTCAAGTTCCCTGCTTCATTATCATCTCATCAGCAAGGCCTTCTCTAACAATCTGACACTGCAGCTCCCCACATCATTGCCTTCTAACACCTTAGCCAGATATACTGTTCTTCAAGGCACTTATCTTTATCAGAAATAATATTATTTCTTGTCTCCTTCCACTTAGAACAGAGTTTGGTAGGCCAAATCAGCCTGCCATTATTTCAATTAATGAAGTTTTACTGAAACACAATCATGCCATTTTTTTCTTTCTCTGGCAACTTTTGCATTAAATGGCAGAAGAGGACCAGTCCCAATGGAGACTATATGGCCCCTAAAGCCTAAAATATCTACCAGCTGGTCTTTTTGGAAAAATTTGATCAGCCCCAGAATATAATCCTTACAAAGGAAAGTGTTTTGTTCCCTACAGTATCTCTCATGCCTAGAATTTCTGGCACTTAGTGGAGACTTAATAAATATTTGCTGAAGAAAGAAAAAAAGAATGAATGGATGGGTCATCTATGTCACTATCTCATTCTTTACCCTCTCTGATTCAGTCTTCCTCTGTACTCATTGTCTTTTCTCCGTTTTTCATAAACTATCTCCTCAGATTTGTGTCTTCCATTAACCTTTTTTTCATGCTCACCAAATTTCCATTTGGAAGAAAAGTTCTAAAAATAGCTAAACAAGTTCTGGAAATATGGAGTTTAAGTTAGAGAAAATTTTCCTTTGGCAGTAATATTAAAATGTGTTCATTTTTTCTTTGCTAGTGTTGGCATCATTGTGTTCATTTTGGAGGGGGAAAAAAAAACTCTGCCAGAAAGAAATGATATTTCTTTTCAGGGTCACATTTTACAGCCAGTTACCCAGCATAGTGCTTAATACTTTCGGCCACCTTTGCTAATAATTTGACATTTCTTTTACCATAAAGAGTTTTGTTTCTATAGAGTATCTTGTTTACTGGGCACTTTTTCTGATTAATATAGACTATGCTTGCACCCATCTTTAGTTTTTGCTCATGAGACTTTATCCAAAAACTAAACTCTACTGGCACATGCAGTTCTTTTGATTTCACAACTCACCCATGCCTGAGATACTTCCCATTCTAACTTTGATCTCTTGCATTTGTGAAACAAAATATTGTACTACATAAATGAACTTGCTATGTCCTTACTTAAAACAAAAGAAAATAAACAAAAAATCTCTACTGAGTCTGATTATTCCTAGGTGACTAAAAATTCTGTGAACCTGTGGAGACTGGAATGTCCTGGCAATAGAAAGCCTGGGTTATCTATTGGAATCTTGGATTATGTTTTTAAAAGAGGAGGCTAAAGCTCTAATGTGTCCAAAAATAATCTCAAGTGTTGGTTATTATTGCACCCTTAGAGAAATTCACCACTGCATAATATCTGATAAAAGTAAAAATATGTGACTCTGAATATACAGTTATTTTCATGTGCTACGGGTGGATGCATCAAATCTGTTTCATCAGAGATGTCCTGATATGGTAACTTCTGCTATTTGGTTTCAGTATCCAAGAGAACTTCATGGTTTCTGAGTCAACATGACTTGCTGCTGCTTTACCATGAGTAATGATGAGGATACTTGACTCTTCTCTCTGGCTCTAGTTCTGATCTCATTTATTTCATCGAATTCTGAAGTTTACTCCTGACAGGTCTCTAATTCACATTCAACCTCACTAAGAGTCCTATAGTTCCTTAGTAATAGTTTACTTAAGTCTTATAATTAGTAGTAATGGCAGAGAAGATTCCTAATAAGGATATTTATTTCTAAATATTTAAGTAAATTTCTAAGTTTGTGCAAAGCATATAAATAATAAATTTCATTTTTACTAATAATGGCAACCCTACATGCCTTTGATGTATCTTAATTTTCTGATTACTGAACTGTTTAAAACTAAGATACTAGAAACTTATTTATCTTATACCATGTAATGGGAATAATCTTTTTTTACTGTTGTTTTTGTTTTGTTTTTTAGTTCCAGTAGATGTTTTCTACTTATTTTTAATAAATTTGAGTTAGTAAATGCTCAAAATAAACTAAATTTATTAAATCTACCAAATTTGTTAAACATGTTCATCATGGAACCTGCACATTACATGACAGGATGATATAGTTGAACAAAATCAATTGCTAGGAATCAGGAGAACAGTCCTGGAAATGGTTGTATTGTGTGGTGTTAAACAGGTCAGGTAACTTCTCAGGGATTTGGTTTCCTCATCAGTAACAGGAGAGGGCTGAATTAGGTAATCTCTTTTCCTTTCCAGTATTAATAGTCTCACATTCTATTTTAGGTCTCTGGAATGTATGCTGTATTAAAACAAATTTATATGCTGGAATTCAGGTATATATTCCTACTTCCACTTTTTTATATTACTTACTTTCAATATTTCTTTTTTTAAAAAAAGGATGAAATTACACTTATTTAGTTTAGTCATCTTTTGTTATCCTAAAGGCACACCCAACCATGGAGTTGGTAAAAAAAAAAAAGTGTTCAAACATTTGTAAGCAATCAACTTTCCTAATGTGAAGTTCAACTCAGCAGAATCCCAAACTGGGCAAGGCAAAGAAAACAGTCCAAGCCCTAACTTGGACTCCTTTGAGAGGTACAAAATTAGGATTCATTGTTAAATTTATATTCTATATTTCTTTTTCTTCAACAGCAATGTTAAGACATACAGCAATGTTACAGCCAAATAGTGGAGAAAGATAATGCAGCTAACTCATTGAAACATAAATCTCAACATGATGATTTAAATACTGCTATTTTGCATTAGGTTGATGCTCAGGCAAGGTGATCAGACAACTTGACTCCATGTCAGACTACACAAACTTTGAAGGGTAACCTGATGTACTGCGTGCTAAAACTGAGCCTTATTGCTAAAAACAATTTAAAATGACGACTGAAAAACAAAAAAAAGTGATTGTGTCCATGAGCTAAAACATGCAGACTATAAAGTAAATGAAGGTGGAGACCCTAAAAGGTAAACATAATGCCAGAATACATCCTTTGAGAGTATTTCCTGACCTGGATGAACTTGAACATTAATTTGTATATCTTTGCAGTTTTATGGGGGTGGAGAATGAAGGCCAGGACTTGCCAAATACGGGAAACTTCATAAGAGTAACACCTTCCATAAACCCAGGACACTAAATGACTATATCCTTAGTTTAAGGGTGAACTAGAAATAAACCTGCATGCACCACTGCACATTGCCCCTCCCTAGGTATTTCAAGGAAAACTACCTGTATTAAACTTTAGTGGTAAGCAAGGTTAAAAATAATCCCCTGAGAATTTCTAACCATAAACTAGTCTTCATATGTATTCAAAAACAGAATTCCAATTACCTGTGGTGGCTTGAAAAATCTTAAGCCAATAATTAGCTTTAAGTTATCCTAGACTAGTAAGTGTGAAGTCATGTGAGAGAAAAAAATGGAAATCCCTTCTATAGAAATCCACCTTTTCCCCAGGTCTTAAAGAGTTCCAGTACACACACACACACACACACTCACACACACACACACACACACAGACACACACACACACAATCACACATACGCAATACAATGCACATGAGGGATCACATACACACAATACCAAGAATGAGAGCCAATAGGCAAAAGACAGGAAAATCTGCAGTTTGGAGTTAACAAACAAACATTGGATGTATGAGTTATATATTTTAAGACATAAAAAAGCTTTAAAATTATAGCAGCAAGCACATTTAAAACAGAATAAAATCAATCAGAGTCTACAGAAGTGAAATATGGTTGAAATTGAGACTTAAGTGTATTGAATAGTGAATTAGACAGCTCACAAAATAATATACTAGCCTGAATTTGTTCAAAATGAAGTTTAGTGAGTAAAAGAGGAGGAGGTTATGAAGGAAAGGTTGAGATATGGAGGTTCATACAAAGAGGACTAAAATAAATCTAATCAGTGTCTCAGAAGAAGAAGACAATAAAACAGCAGCAGTTTCTAAAAAGATAATGGTTGATCGGATAAAAGATACAAAATTACAAAATCAGGAAGCCTAAAGAAGGGCCTATAGAGCAAATTTATAACTAAATACATCATAGTGAAACTGTAGAACGCTAGTATAAAAACGAAGTCTTGAAAGTAGCTCTAGGTTGAACAATCCTAAATTGCAAAGGATACAGAAAAACCAAGTGGTGAGCATATTGAGGTTGTTGAACTTCCAAATTTGAATTGTGGAAAAGGAGTGAAAGGAGAAAAAGATTTAATAGATTTCATGTTTACCAAAGCCCTACTGTGTACCAGGAGGCCCTGATATGTACCAACTAAATCTTTACCAATCCTAAGATATGTATATAGGCATTCTCATTTTATAGGTAAGAAAGATGAAACTGAAAGACACTAATTTTTCAAGACCATAAAGCTAGCAGTGGTGAAATTGGGTTTCACACCCATATCTATTTGCCTCCAGAGCTGGTTTTATTTTATTATTTTATTTTTGCTTATTTTTTATTTTATTTTAACTTTGCTTTATGGGTAGAAGGAATAAGAGAAAGAAACAAACAAAAGAAAGAAATTCATAGTAGTGTCTTTTATGAGACTCTAGCAGAGTCACTGGGAAAGAGAGAATTCTGAAGTTAACCATAGACTGGGTGAACTTACCAAAAGCACAGAAGATCCTTAGTAAGACAGATTTAGCTATCTAGGTTCTTGACATTTGAGACTGGCCACAAAGGCCATGACATGTGTTACTTTCTAATGAGGACAGTCAATTATAAAGCCTATGTTGTTCATTCATTCCTTAATTCAACAAATATTGATCCTAGTTGGGTCAAGAGTTGTGTACCTGCTTTCATGGAACTTACAGTCTATTAGGAAATACGGGTCATCAAGCAGGACATTATACTACGTTGAGTGCTAAGTGGAGGCAAGCGGGGGTACTAGAGACAACGTGTAGAAAGCTGACAATTTTGTTGGGGTGGAATATGGACAGCCTAGTCAGAGAAGGTTTGAAACCTACAGAACAATGGTCAAAAGTAAATGCACTTCACACAACTTTGTGTTGCAAGGCTGCTTTGAAGAGATAAGATTGGAAGAGTATCCTTATCTCAACAAGGGGCATAGTTTGTTCCCCACTAGTGTTCAGGTCATATCTGCTGGGAATAGGACTGGCCTTGCAGGAGGCTATTTGCACAATGGGCTAAAGAGTCTCTTGGCGGAAGACTGATCAAATCCTAAGGGAAGAAGTAGACAAATTTCACCCAGTGCTAAAGCTTTGGTGGTGAGGAACTGGTGAGTGTTCTGAATTTGAAGAGGCATCTATTACTTGTATAACAGATAACCCCCGCTGTCTTCTAAGGAGAGTGGGCACTGGTAATGGGAGGAGAGGAACAATAGAGTTGGGCCCTGGTGAGAGAGGAGAGAGGGAGTGGGGCATCTGAAGAAGAGAAATGGAGCCCTGTCCACGGGGATTTTTCAACTGGCCAGCTGTGGAGTATGTGGTGTTAACTTTTCAACTTTTGTTTCCATAAAATCTTGTGTAAGTTTCACATTTTTTTAGTAATATTTTTTTCTGTGAATGGATTCATTATTTTGGGGGGGAGCTCAAAGAGGAAGACAAGAGGACAAGAGAAATCTAAGTTATGCTAGCTCTCCAGGAGTCTCTGAGGATCTCATAAGCCTCCAAGAATAGTTTTTCAACTCTAGGGAGGAGGGTGGAGAAGACAGAATGGGCTTCAGTCAAAACGGAAAAGGCTGTTTTCTCTAAAATCTCAGCATGACATCAGGATAGTAGTACTTAGCATTGATGCCAAAGAAAGACACAAACAGGGGGTGGAGGAAGAATCATTCTCTTTTATCTTTGGCCAAAAACTAGGCACGTGCCATGGAGCAAGCTCCTGCGGTCTCCAGGAGCCCACAGTCTGCTCCTGAGTGGCAGTGTGAGGTCTGCAGGAGAGTCGTGACAATAACCTGGATGCGTCAGAATACACACCTCAGGCATGTGGACTTGCTGTTGTTAGCCTTAGTTTCAAGGCGAGGAAATGGGCAGTACAGAGGGGTTAAGAAAGATGCTCAGGGTCACTAAGCAAGGAAGTGACACACTGGGGTTTGAACCTAGGCGACTTGACTGCAAAGTCAGGCTCTTCACCATCATACTAGATTGGTATTAAGAGGGTAGTTTCTGGAATCACACACCGATTCCAGGTCCTACCACTGTAGTTAGTAGACTGCAAACTCCACTGAAGTAGTCCACTGTACAAGGCAAGGAGTATTTCTGCTTTGTTCTTCACTGTTCACTTAGTAGCCGTTCCATGGTAGGTATTCAGTGATTATTTACAGATTGAGTAAAATCAGATGTATCATTGCATACATGGGATATCCTTATTAATCCGGATTGGAATTCCCTACTCTGTACAAGTCAGAAGAATGTATAAGCCAGAACAGAGGTATGTTAAGTTGTTTTGCTTTGGAAAATGAAAGAGAATGACCAGTAATAGACTCATGGGAATTAAAGGACCATGACATACCAACTTTATAGGTGAGCAAGCAGACCCAGAGTGGTAAAGGACTCTCTTGAGCTTACACCATCAGTAAAGGCTAGAATGGTGTTACATAAGCAGAGAGAGAGAGAGAGAGAGAGAGAGAGAGACAGAGAGAGACAGAGAGAGACAGAGAGAGACAGAGAGAGAAAGTTCAGACAAACCAGCTTATCAAAAATGTAAAAATCACAAAACCTCGGAAAACAATTATTCTAATTTCAGCATGCATGTATGGAAGTGGTGGTGACCCCATAGTCTTTGCCTTGCTTGGTGCCTTAAAAGATCTGAAACCTGCCATAGCAGGAACCAGGAACTAGACTCAGCCCCACCCCTGACATACCAAGGAAATGCTGCGGAAGGGGTGGGGTTAGAAGAAAGAATGTGGGTGACCTGATCCCAATCCCAGCCCATTATTCCTTTTTTGATGTTCAGAGAGGCCACACATGACACAAGGAAGAATTGGACTTACTAATTATAGTTCACTGTGTCACATGTCCTTCCTCCCTTTTCTCTTGCTTCTAACTTCGTTCCTCCTCCCTCTTCTGACTGTTACAGACATGCTTTACCCTGGAATTTAAATCGCCTTGAAGGATCATTGTGAACCACATGGCACTGAGGAAGCCAGTGTGATGCATTTTCTCTCAGTAGCTCAGAAGCATAGCATCCTACTACTCATGAAGTATTTGCCATCTTTCTTTTCCTTCTTGTTTTCTAATTCACTCCTCTTTTGAGGGGTTGTGAGAGAGGGCAGGGAGACTATAGGACCCCTGTGTTTTAATTCAGGGGACCACTGAGAGAGTGCTGTTGACTGTTTCCACTCAAAACTCAGTCTAACAAGCCCAGGAGGAAGCCAGACAGCCACAACCAACCTACTCTGAATCACTGTTGACTTTTCCTTACGCTTTGTTTATAAAAATTCATGACCACAGTTCCAATTCCTGGAACTAAGAGTGGGTGTAAGTTTTGTGGAGACCCTCTTTAAGAAAAAATTATAGTTGAAAATAGAAAATGAGCACAGGACTTTAGAAGGGACATCTATAAATCAGATCCCTTAAACTACATTAAACTGGCTAAAGCTATGTTTGTTTCAGGGTAAATCTTGAACCATTTGTGACACAGAATAGGCTTGGGAGGGTTTTTTGGCTTTGGGGCTGAAAGGTTTTATTGTGGTCATAAATAAGCTATGAGGGCAGAGATCGCCCTTTCTACTTTTCCAGGATTGAGCCACAGTGCCTACTCATGGTCCATGGTATCGATCCATATACTGTGTTTTTGTCTATTGAAAAATCAGATGGCCAGCCATTGTACTAGACTGGTGGGGTTCCTATGCCAAAAGTGTTGTGGAAATCATCTGCCTCAGAAGCAGTGGGCACATAGAGGAGGAAGAGGTCAGTTCTATTTGGGGCAGAGGCAGAGTTATGAGGAAAAAGCATCTGATCAAGTTGATCTGTGAATTGAGACTTGCACAAGGAGTGACGGTGTGGGAATGGTGTTGAAAGGCGCTTAAAGCAGAGAGAACAGTATGAGCTGAAGTGTGGAGGCTTGAAACCACATAAGGAGTTAGTGGGATTGTAAGTAGTTTGGTATGAGGCACAAGAGGAAAAAGAGGGGTACCTAGAAAGGGGTAAAGCTGAAAAGCAGAAAAAGGTGAGATACTAGAGGACTTCACAGGCATTTGGACTTGAACCTGTGAACTGTGGGGAGACACTGATGGTTTTAACACAAGGGACTAGCATGATGCGCATGTCTACAATATTATTTTGGCCCCAGTAGGAAGAATTGACTGGACATGCAGGCAGCGAGACACTTGGGACTCTTGCAATCATCTCAGTGAAAAGTGATGAGGGCCTGATCAAATACTGTGCCAATGGTGATAGGCAGGGCCTGGTAGATAATGAGAGATGCTAAGGAGGTGGAGTTTACAGGGTTTGACGATTGATGTGTTGAAAGGAGAAATGAGGATAATGCTCCTAGTCCTGACATAGGCTGGGTGGTGGTACCAGGCACTGAGTGGAGAACATAGAAGTAGCAGGTTAAGCCGGGCTCGGTGGCTCAGCCTGTAATCCCGCGCCTTGGGAGGCTGAGGTGAGTGGATTGCCTGAGCCCACGGGTTTGGGCAACTCCGCGAGACCTCATCTCTACAATAAATCAAAAAAATCAGCCGGGCGTGGTAGCTCATGCCTGTAATTCCAGCTACTCGGAAGGTTGAGGCGGAAGGATCGCCGGAGCCCAGCAGGTCGAGGCTGCGGTGGCCAGGAGCGGCCACTGCACCCCAGTCTGGGCGACAGAGTGAGACTCCAAAAAAAGAAGTAGCAGGCTCTAGGGGAACAGGTCTTTTCTGCAAGTGTGAGATCTAAGGTGTCTGAGAATCACTCAAGTGGTGAAGTCCAGTGAGTGAATAGACTCAGGACTGGAGCTGAAAAGAGATTTGAAACCAGGTTTGAATATTGATGATCTATCAACCACCCTGTAAGTGGCAGTGATGCAGGTGATTGTTGATTAGATCACTGAGGAGCAACCATCAGAGCAGGGGAGCAATGACACTAAGAACAGCCAGAGGCAGTTCAATATTTGCTCCTTTAGAAGATGGCGCAAATGCTCCTCTGCTATTTCTTAAGTGCTCTGTAAGTTCCTTCTCTTGCTAATAAATGAGATGCCTCCAGGTTAAATCTTGTCTCCCTTCTCAGATTCCAGCTCAAATATAACTTCCTATGTAGAGGGTTGAGTGTCCCTGGTGTGTGTACTACATTCACAGTTTATTTTTCTAGGGTGTTTTGTTTTGTTTTTGTTTTTGTTTTGTCTCCCTCACTATTCAGAAACTCTACGAAGACAGGGAATTATAGTTCTCATTTATACCCAAGGATGGCTTGGGAGAGCTGTTGACTTTTGGTCTGAAAGGTTTTACTTTGTGATCATAAATAAGCTATGAGGGCAGAGATGGCCCTTTCCACTTTTCCATTAACCACAGCGCCTATTCATGGTCCATACTATTGATCCATAAACTGCATTTGTGTCTACTGAAGAATCAGACAGGCAGCCATTGTGCTAAACTGGTGGGGTTCCTATGCCCAAGGTTTGTGGAAATTGCCTCAGAAGCAGTGGGGACATAGAGAAGGAAGAGGTCAGTTCTATTTGGGGCAGAGGCAAGGAAAGCTGAGAAACGAAGCCTCAGTATAGACGACAAATACATTGGTTCCGAAGTGATCACTGTGGATTCAATGGGTGTCTGCAGGTGGTTGCTTCTAGGCAAAAGAGCTAAATGGGGATCAGTGGTTCCCCTGGAACAAGCCATGCAGAAAAATATGCCCTCAACCAGAAGCTGACTCTATTAGCTTATTTGTTCTCTACGTGGTGCCCAGGACATGATGTGGTTCTATAATGGCAGCCATGATAGGAAAAGTGATCTTTCAGCAACACCATTGTCATTTATTAAAGTCAATGTTTAATAAATCCTGCCGTGTAATGTGTGGAGAGCCATGTTTGCTTTCTGTTGTTTTATTTATAAATGAGTGGTATTTAATTATTTTCCTGGCACCAAGTCGTTAATTTTTATGGTATAAAAATTACAAGGCCATACTCAGGACTCAGACTGCCTGGATTTGAATCCAGAATCTCCCACATACAAATGTGACTTCTTGGGGTGTTAAGGTGACCTTTCTGACCAACACTTTCTTCATCTGTAGAATAGAGATGACAATGGCAACTTCCTTATAGGGTGGCTGTGAGGATTAAATAAATATGTAAGAAAAGTCTGACACAAGGTAAGCAATCCCTATAATTATTCGCTATTATTATTGCTATCTGGTGGTCCTGTTACTTTAGAAGCAGTTTTCCACAGTGCTTAACATGTCCATACTTAATATCAATTCAACATGTCCAAGATTGAACATTCTTATTTAGTCTTCCTCATCTCAGTAAAAAATAAGCTGTCGTTCAATGGTTCAAACCACAAAATCTAAAAAAATCAACTGTAACACCGCTTTTCTAAAACCTGGTAGGTCTGTCTCTCAAATATAATTAAGGTCTGTTTTTTCTCTCTCTTATTACTCCACTTTAACCACTGCTTGCCTGAACTTCTGCAGGAACTTTCTAAATGATTTTCCTGCTTTTACCCTTGACCTTCTTCAATCCTTTCCCCAAATTTTAAATGCATATATCAGATCCATTTACATAGAGGGAACCCCTCTATTATTTCCCATTACTTTTAGGAGAAAATTCAAATTCCTTACAGCTTACTAGGTATGCCAAGCCACTCATGACCTTAGTTTGCCTACCTCTCCAACTTTTTGTCACCACATTTTTCACTGTCAACTACTAAAGCTATAGCCACACAGGCCTCTTTCTTCCTTGACCAGAGTAAAGCCTTTCTTGTCTACAAGCCTTAACTGTTCTCTCTGCCTGAAATGCCCTTTCTCAACTCCTTATAAGACTGGACATATTATACTTGAGATCTTAGTCAACATATCAAGTGCTTGGAGAAGATTTTTCTCATCCCTCTTTCTAAGGTGACCTTTTGTAGTTACACTCTCTTTTATACACTATGTATTATTTTTCTGGCACTTATTATTTGTATGTTATTTTTTGTTACCTGTATTTCTTGCTAGTAGTAGATTTATGAGGGCAGAAACTCTATCTACCTTCTCACCACTAAAACTCTTGTGCCTAGCATAATACCTGATACAAAATAGAAATACAATTAATATTTGTTGGACAGACCTAAAGACTGAATGAAAGCTATTGTGGCAAAAATGTATAATACTCTCTGTGTAGTCATTCATTCAACAGGCATGTGTTGAGGGACCTCCTGTAAGTCATCCATGTGTTGTTCAAGTGTTGAAAAATAAGAGAGGAACAAGTCATTGTCTCTAGGTTGAGTATAAATGAAGTGTTGTGGAAATGTTAAGGAGGGATGACTAACAGCTTGGAGAATGAAATGCTTTAATGAGTTATATTTGAGCTGGTTCTTGAAGGATGAACAGGGTCACAGGCAAGGAAATGAGAAGAGCATTTTAGAGAGAAGGAAGAGCATGCTTACACACATAAAGAAGCAAAAATGAACAGCAGGATTGGGGATTTGGAGTGTTGACCAGCTGAAGTAGTAGAAGAAACTGGAGCTGGAAAGACATGTACCTGATAAGACAAAACCGGGTCTTCGAGAAGAAGGAATAGAAGACAATTTTGAAGAGTTTAAGTAGTCCAACATTAACAGATCTAAGTTTTAGAAACATAATTATCACAGAAAAAAAATGGAACCAGAGACAGAGAGACATAGTATGGTGTTATATTAATAGTTCAGGTAACAGATGATGAGGGTCTAGAGTTCAGGTAACAGATGATAAGGGCCTAGCGAGCTCTCAATTTCTTTTCTGTAAAATGAGAGTTTTGACTAGATGATGTCTATGATTCCTATCAGCATGATGATCCCTTATATGCCTTAGAATTTTTCTTTTGCTATAAATGTGTCTGTCTCACTTTCCAAATATGAGAGGCCATGATGTCTACATGTATATATGGATAAGTGTATATAGAATAGATTGTGGAACAGAAAGGCGCAAATTCAAATCTCAGATGTACCATTTTCTAGTGGTATGACCCAGCCAGTTTTTTATGCTTTCTGTGGTTCACTTGCTGCAACTGCAAAACGGGGATACCAGTGCCAACATCAACAAGTTAAGATTAAATGAGACAACAGAGCTAAACTATTTAGTAGAGGGTTTGGTCCATTGCAAGTATCTATAAAGAGTGACTATCATCACTGTCATCATCATCATCATCACTTTACCTAGTAGAGTGCTTAACATCTATCCAATACTTAATGCATTCCTGATGATTAGATGAATGCAGTAAAAGATAATAAGCATTCAGATAAATTATGCCAAATAAATCTCTACTTAAGTCTTTCCCTTGATTATTTGAATAAGAATTTTGTCAATTACATGAAAATGTATAAGCAACAGCTAAGTTTCCAGTGCAAATCTCCACCTTGCTATATTTAAGAAACTTCATTTGCAGGAACATACATGATGATGTTGAAATAGATCTGAAGAGTATTTGAAAGAATTGCCAATTTTTTGTGACACACTTTTAAATTATTTGTTTTTTTAAAAAATCCATAATGATTAAACTCCTGTGATTTTTTTTCATACATCTTCACACATCATTCTGTTGAAAGATTTTTGCATTCTTCTCGAGCTTAAACTATTTGTGAGGGTATAACAGATTGGCAATTTCCAGATAGCAAAGCTGCTTTAGTTAGAATGAGTTACTATTGTAGTCAACTCTGACTTTTTCTGTTTTACTTTTTTAGAGGCACATGTTATTATACATCTTCCCTTACTATGTTCTCCTTCATTTTATGTTTCTTCATTTAGGGAGTATTTCAGAATGACGATAATGATATGGTGCCATATGAAACTATCCCTTCAATTGCCAGTGACCTCACCTCTGTCTATAAAACAGGAAGGAAGGAGAGATGTTAACACGGGCCATGTCTAGAGCAAAACTGGCTTAGTTCTATAAAAGTTTAAAATGGAATTCATACCGCAGCAACATCAGTGTTTAAAAATGGAGCTGTATCAAACGTCGGATAATATTGCCACCTTAAAGCCAGCAGATATGGGTGAAAAAGCTCTGTAGTCAATTCTTTGAAGAAAAAAGTCAACATCAAAGGGAAAGAGAACCTGGTATCCTTCTGTCTTTTTCCCTCCTGAACTTCAGTACATGGCCTCTAGTTTTAGTGGTCTGTGAGTTTTGAAGACCTACGAACGATAATCCTGCTTTACTTTTTTTTTTTCTTTTTTTTTTGAGTTGGAGTCTCCCTCTGTCGCCCAGACTGGAGTGCAGTGGCCGCTCCCGGCCACCGCAGCCTCGACCTGCTGGGCTCCGACGATCCTTCCGCCTCAGCCTTCCAAGTAGCTGGAACTACAGGCACGCGCTACCACGCCCGGCTGATTTTTGATTTATGGTAGAGATGAGGTTTCGCCTGCCCAGGCGGGTCTCGAACCCGCGGGCTCAGGCAATCCACTCACCTCAGCCTCCCAAAGGCGCGGGATCTGCTTTACTTTTAAAAACAATTTTTGTGACATATTTAAT